>JAOTRR010000056.1:10248097-10263472 GCA_028570945.1 Gogo arcuatus
TATCTATCTATCTATCTATCTATCTATCTATCTATCTATCTATCTATCTATTTCTCTATCTATATATATATATATATATAGAGAGAGAGAGAGAGAGAGAGAGAGAGTGGAACAAACATTTCACATAAATCCTCCTACATGTTTGTGGCCTGGTACTGAATATTTATCCTTTTTTCTTTTCTTTCTTTTAAAAAAAAATACAATCCCAGGCTTTTTATGTATTTATAGACAGCTGCTGTGGTTTTGCTGGTGTGACCCTGCTGGCTGTCTTGCTGTGTTTTCCTGCAGTTACATGCATTTTTACAGAAACTCTATCTCTAGAGGATGAGGGAGAGAAAGAGAGAGAGAAAAATAGGCAGCCCTTTCTGTTCACTGCTTTAATCCCTCAGGTCAGATTTGACACTGATAAGAGAATTATGGATGGTGTGCTATTTGTAGCATGAAGAGAGGTCAAAGATTTCTTATGTTTGTTGTTTCAGTGGCATAAAGTCTCAGTGTTGACTAAAATGGTGGCTTATTACTGTAGCTTCCATGTTCGTTATGGTCCTGAGTGTAACTTTGCTGTATGGGGAGATGCTAATGAAGGAAGGAGCAACATTTTACATGACCTCTAGAATGTACTACACATTTTAAAGTGCTATATGGTTTATGAAGGCTTAAATAATTGTGCATGCTGTCACTACATGTTCAGGAGTGTGATGAAGAAGCAGGACGGGCCATAACAACACTAAAAATGTTCAATTTAAACACCCGGCCATGCGTCCCAGACCAATTCCACAAGCTCCATTAGACACGGATTATTTTATTATGCTCTATGTGGTCCCTCTGCATGACGTTTGCTTTGTGTAATTGACCCAATCTATTGATCCTCTCCCTCAGTTCCTGAGATGGACCTGTCAGTGGCTGCTGAAGCAGACAGCATCAATGCACTTTGCAGCCAAATCAACAGCTCATTCACCAAACCCTCAGAGGACCTCAGTGGCCAAGCCACCAGCAATGGCATGCCAGCATGCAGCGTTCCTCCTGCCATCCCTCCTCCACCTGTGCCTCAAGGTAAATACACATAATCTAAGTAGTACAGTAGGTTGCTTAAACACAGACAGGCAAACAGAAATGAGGCAAATGTTCAAAACCAGAAAACTACAAAAACATGAAATACAAGGAACTGGAAATAAAGATGATAATCTTATAAAACACATTTAACCGTGGCTCAAATCAGCTGTGAGATGTAATATGTATTCAAGGGCTAAGTTACGATCAGTTGTTGGTACAGAACCTAGACTTTGATCAGGTACAAAGATTAAAACTCTAATTGGATCTGAGATTAGAACAGAATCATGAACTGAGACTGAGTTTGGAATCTGATCTAAGACTGAGCCAGCATCTAGGACAGGCAGAAACTGGAATTGGCTATGACAGAATCAGTGGCTGGAACAGTGCCTGGAGCAATTACTGGGGCTGATGCAAGGACTGTACCTGGGTCCAGGGGAGGGACCAGTGCTGGGAATGAGCCTGAGTTTGAGCCAGTGGCTGAGATGGGAATTTGAAGTGGCAGCAGAGACTGACCTGGGTAGAAACCTTGCACAGGGACAGGGAATAAGAATGGATCTGGAGTTCCATTATAATTGCTTGCAAAATAAGGCACATGATTAAGAATTGGGGTAGAAGAAGCAAAGCACATACTCAGGACCTGTAGAGGCAGGAATGGCTGATTGGTTACATACCCAAGCTAAAGGATGGCAAATGACTGAAACTATTACAGGATGGTTCAGTGACATAAACTAAAAGTGTTTCTTGCCCAATTAAAATAAAATAACCTGAGTATAAATACTTATCAAGAGTTGTCTTGATGGTCAGTTCTTAATTTTGCATTTTGCAGTTACCAGCTCGTGGGTCCAGGCAGAGCCCCCTGTTCAGTCTCCACCTTCAACCGGCCACAGGCGCACCCCATCGGAAGCTGAACGTTGGCTAGAGGAAGTCTCCAAGGCAGTAAAAGCCCAGCAACAGACCCCGCCCACCCTGCCACCACCACCTACCCAGCAGCCTCCACCAGTACCCACTGTACCCATAGGTCCAGGCTCTCTGCCCACATCCATGCAGCCCTTCCCTATGGCTTTTGACACCACTCCAGCACCTGTGGGCATATACGGCCAGCCACCGCTGCAGCCAGCCTATGTGCCCATGCAGCCCTACATGCCTGCCGTGGCTAACAGCATGACGTACCCCAATGCCAGCATGCCTGTGGTTGGTATCACACCTTCGCAGATGGTGGCAAATGTCTTCTGCAGCGCCACCGGTTCCACAGGTGGAGGCACTATGGGGGTTGGTACGGGGCCCAAGACCGGCACACTTGGTGGCGGTCCTTCGACTTTTCCTAGCCTGGCTGGGGGCTTTGCTAGTGCTACATTCAGCAACCAACCAGCCTCCCATGGGCTTGCACAAAACTCAGTCTCCTCCACCACCAGTGTGGCTTCCAGCTGCGTTACACAGAATGGCACCCTGATAAGTGGGAGTGGTAGTACCAACAACTGGCCAATGGAGGGTCTGCAGCAGTCCAATCTCCCGGCTGATGCCCAGGAAGCAGAGCGCTTTGAGGCCAAGTGGGCAGCTCTGGAGTCCAAATCACAAACCAAGGCACCCAACCCTTTCTCCAACGATTTACAAAAGACCTTTGAAATTGAGCTATAATTGCAAATATATAGACCCTGAAACGAGAAATGAAATCCCACATCCTGTTGCTTTTGGCTTCTGTTTATTCTCCTCTTTTGTTCCTCTCACATTTGCACCTGCTCTTCAGGATCAGTCCTACTCTGTAAGCAACTGACCAATTTGTGTTTTGTGTCATTCCAAATGACTCTTGATCTGGGAACATGACAGCATCCTAGAACCCAACAAATGTTATCACTTAATTTTAAAGAATGGAACGTCTTCTTGGTTTGAGGTTGCTGTTGCTGCAATGGCCCAGTGACGTGAATCACATGACCTTCGACCTGCAAAAGGAGCAAATGACTGATCATGATGCGGCCAAAACATTTATTTATTAATTCATTTGATTGTGAAAAATATTTTAAATCTAATTTTTACTCACTGAATTTATTGTTTCCCTGTATTTATTTTACATTAACCCTCTGTGGCAAAAGATCACGTATAATTTGGGAGTATGGAGAAGCTCTGACTCACTAGACGAGAACAGAGGCTGCATGATCCAAGACTTACTAATGGAACTGCTAGTAAATGGGAGTGTAAATAGCATGTTTTTTTCTTACCTCTTATTTATCACCCTGTTTGTGGATGCTAATTATTATTCAAGCCCTGTGAGTCATAGCTGAAGCATCATATCGGCACCTCGCCAACAACACATGGACATCAAACTGAGAGGCTGATTATGCTGATAAATCCCTTAGCACAAGAGCTTCAGAGATCATTTCAAATTGACATCAGGGCCCCAGCAATGTAGTAGGAGAAGAGTCTAAAACCTGATTGTAAAAATGTGCCTGTTTAGACTTGACCCTGATTTCAGTCAGGACTTCATGTCCAAATAACATGGCCTTGGCAACCTGTAGCTACATGAGAGCCTGGCATTGTTGACAATACAATTTGTTTGGATATTTTTCCACAGACAGGACGTACATTTGAAAATATGTGAAAAAGATCACGCCGGTTAGTGCTCATAGGATTAACACTAAATGTCATTTTTACTATAATTGGATTTGTAGAGTTTGGTTTGAAGGCGGTGGTCAAAAAGGTACAATGCAAAGTGAACTCTGTTGGAGAATGAGGAAGGAAACAGCAAGGCCCTGATGTGAAAATGTACGTGGGATAATTTCTGAGGATGGGAGAGATGAGTTATGTTGGAGAGCAACGTTGTGATGGATGGAGTTGAAAAGATTGAGTTGTTTACAGAAAACTTTGAGCATGAAGGACTAGACTTGGATTAGAAGTCCTGGAATCATGAATAGCATTGTTTGATATGATACCCGCTTGTTCAGAATATATTCTTTTATTTCTGTTATCATAATAAGAATATACAGTACATACAATATGTTTCCAGGCTTTTGAACTTTTTTTTCATTTTGAACTATTCATCCTGGAAAATAAATAAATAAACTAATAATCATATATCAAATCAAAAGCTAAAGTATATTCAGCAATGTACATGCTCTGAACAATAAGTATTTTCATCGCCAGTGCCGCCCTCGCCATTTACCTGTCCAGGGAATCCTTCATTCCAGTGCATCACACAATTTTGTGTATTTTTATACTAATGCAGTTCTCACTCTGCAATAATGCTCCATGCTTTCTGGTAGTTTTGTTATTCTAAAGTGATTTAAATAAACACAGATCTCAGTGTAGGTCCGTGGCGTGTTCTGATTGAACATGCTGAGTGATTGGATTTGATCTGACTCCAGCGTCTGGAGTTTCTCAGTGAGGAGGATGAAAGCTAGATATTCAAAGCCAGACTGCACACTGTGCTATACAGATCACTGAAGATTAATAATAATAATAATAATAATAATACTACAAAGGACAGGCACAATATATTTCCAAATTGATTGACTAAGACCACACAGTTTGCACATCACAAATTTGGTCTATTTCAATCCAGTTTGTTGTTGATCACAGCTAATACCACTAATATACAGGGTCTATAGAGGCTGTAAAATGGGTTATATTTCAATTTTCCCAAAGCAAACGTGTTTGTAATCTGGCCTAGCTGCAGGCCTTGCAGCAGAAATTTCCCTCCTTAATGAGTTTATCTGTGATCTGTATCTTGTGTATAAAGATGCCAGGATGAATTGATCCAACTGATGAGCCTGGGCTCTAGACCACACATCCCCACAAAAATATAGATCTCTTTTGACAAAGAAGGAAACTAAATTACCTCATAAACTTGATTGTAAACTGTAATCTAGCGATAAGAAAAACAGTGGAGTTTATTTTTAATCTTTATTTACAGAGTTTTGTATTTAAACCTGCATATTTGTATTGTAATTACATTGTACAAAGACAAATAAATAATATAATATTAAGAGCCATTTGTTTGTCTCCTTTGTGTAATTATAGATAAAACAGATTGATTCTGAGGTCCGTGGAATAAAAGGGAAATGGATCAGTCCACGATGTGGAAAGAGTGATAATGAGGAAGGAATAAAACACAACTGGGGCATGTTTTTATAGGAAAATAATCAACAATGCATTTTTCTCTGATACCATTTTTAATGTGTTAAATGAATGATACATCAGACTTTTAACCATTTATTAGACTCTTTTTTTTTTTTTTTACCCCCTCTTTTGAAATGAATAGAATATTAACTTCGGCGTGGCAGAAAACTCGTTGTCTGTTACAAACTGCTGACACTGGAGACTCCTTCCATAAATGTTAAATCTGTTTATTTTCAACCTGAGGTTATGTCCTGTAGATCGTCCCTGTTACTATAGAAACAATAACATTTTTTCGAACAGATGGATTAATATCAAACTGCAATGTTAACTATCGTCTGAGCTGCAGTTACAGAAAATTAATCAACACTTTCTGACCAGTGATCCTGTTTGAGAATTCAGTAGCGCTGTGGTATGAAAGAATTTAACATTCGTCCATGTTTTGAAACAATGATCTGAGGCCATGGGAATTTTTTTTCTTCTTCTTTTTTCTTATGGGTGATTTGAAAAGACATATCAGTCGGGCAGAAAACGATGTTTTCATTAGATCATATATTTACATGTAGTCGATTATACTTATACATTTTACTCTCCAGATATTCAGCATTGTTTAAAAAAAACAAAACAGAAAGTGTACAGAATAAAAAAAATAACAGTGGAACAAATAAGTGGAGCTCCAATACCACAGCCCAATCCTCCTGTCATTCATTTTCACCTGCTAATATCCCAGACACAGTCTGAGACTAAACTGCTGTGGACAATCAGCCAGAACTGTCAGTTTTTTATACACAGAGTAAACCCGGAACAAGGGTATTTGTTAAAACCGCAACTGGGCACAAATACACTCATTACTAATCTGTCTTGATGCTGTCACTTTAAGAGATTTGCTTGCTGTGGGAAGCTGAAGCAAAGTGTGGACAAGAGTCACGTCACGGTTTCTTGGAGAACCATAACACTGCAGCTGGATTGTTCCTTTTTTTTTCCTCTCATATTTTCCCCCTAAAATGCCACTGGTTCAATTCATCAGTTGATGATTAAGTGTTTCAGGAGTTGGATAGAGGCCAGGCGCTGCATCCTTTGTGTTGTGATAATAATATCTACCTGACAGACTAATCTGTTCACTAGTGTTAAGTAAGCCATAACAAAAAGTCTAGTTAGTATAAGCTTAATGGCAGCTAGACTGATCTTTAAAAATACCATAGTTTACTGCAAATGGATGACATACTGTATAACAGCACTGTTCTTTTGGTTATTATTGTTTATCCATCCATTCATCCATATCTGTGGGTCTGGCCATTATAAGGGGTTTGTAGAACCACACTTACATACGGAAGAGATCTTCCTCATGGGAGGAATATCACAGTCACAGTAGAGGTCGGGTGTCAGGTCCGTCTATGGAGTAACCCAGTGGGCTGATCTCTCTTTAGATAAGGAAGAACCCCCAGTCTTACCCCCATAGCAAGTAAAAGCTACAAGCCACCACGTACATCAAGGAACTTTCTGCAGGCTCACCCTCACTAAAGGCGAGAGTCATTTACTGAACTGAAGTTAGGCAGTGTTTCCCACTGTACCCAACTACCGGCAAACAAAGACTCTTGCTGTTACGTCACTTTTAATGGTCAATATAACTGACTGACAGTGTTGTCTGGGCAGAACAGAACAGACTTCCTGAGAAGAAGGAAGAAGTACTTCAGGGCCCAACAATGCCTGCAGATCTGACGAGACTTGGGGAATTACTGATGCAGTTGCTATCATCAGTTCAAGCATTCTTGGAATCCAGTCCACAGACTGTAGCCATTGGCAAGTGTGAAAATCCCCACCTGTAATGGGGTGGCTAGCATTCCTAGTGAGTTCAACTTCATGCTGATGAATTGTGTGATCTGAATTGGTGTTAGAGAGCTGTCTCTGAGTTCACTGTGAGCCCAAGTGCTGCAATGTAAGAGTAAGGCGGACGTGTTCTTGATGGAATACTCTTTGGTAAAGATACAGCCATACCTTGATGTGAATGTTCATGGAAGGTCACAAGACCATTATCATTAGGGACCTTCTCAAAGGTAAATGGAAATGTAAAACGTAAGCATCATGCAGAACCAGATCCTGTGGCTACTCGGCTCAGACACCTGCCACTTGTAGCATATGAAATAGGAAGGTCTTTAGGAATCATTTGAACCCTATATAAGACAAAATAAAAGTTGAATAGACCCCCTGTTTTGAGGTTCCACTTTTCAAAGTCACATGGAAGCTTCATCACTAGTGGAGAAAGAGAGAGATGGGAATTCATAGTCAGTTAACTATAAGGAAGTTAGAGCTTCAGGCATGGTCTTTCTCCCAAACATCAGTTATTAATATAGCACAAGTCTTTTTATATTTTTCTCATGTGCTGCCCAGAGCTTATGAAAGCATTTCCTGCTATCTTCTATCCATCTTGGTAACTAGTGATGTAAAATCTTTACAACATTAATGAAATGTAACAGTCATAGTTTTGACTAGATTATGCTACTTCTCCATTTGCTCCTTGATGAAATCCAGGCAGTTCATTAACAGAAGGTGCTCCCTTTGTCCAGTCTTTCGGGTGGCAGAGAATTTCAAGCTGTAATGTCAGAGCAACTTGGGTACATTTGTCTGCGCTAAAACCATGGTACTTAAAGTGGATTCTGTAACTTTTATTTTTTAATTATTATTTTTTATACCACAACATTTGTTGAATTCTCCAATCTGATTGATTAAAAGGCCGATTCATTCTTAAGGCACGGTTCCACCGACAGTGTTGGCAGCAAAAAGCAAATCACAGGTACATAACAGGCTTGTTTTATACATTATTGTTTTTATAGTAATAAAATAACCTACATATTTTGAATACTAGTGCAGTGGTTAGCACTGTCACCTCCTAGCAAGAAGGTTCCAGGTTCGAACCTAACAGCTGATGGGGACCTTCCTGTGTGGAGTTTGCATGTTCTCCCTGTGTCTGCCTGGGTTTCCTCCCACTTCAAAGACATGCAGATTAGGTAAAAACTGTTGAACTTGTTGTATGTTGCTCTGGATAAGAGCATCTGCTAAATGCTTGCTTGATTTATGTCGTGTTGTCATTTACAATAGATAATATATCAGCTTTCTTGAAGGACAGCATGTGGTATAAGAGGAATAAAACACCTGGGGTCATGCTTTTATAGGAAAATAATAAATTCCATTGGTTAACTTTGTCATATAATAGCATGTATTCCCAACATTGAGTTAATTTACAGGAAATAGTTAATTTTCCAACAAACATCTAAAGTAGCAATGTTAGTTTACTTTAAAATAGACAGCTTTGTTTAATAAAGGCTGAGACATTTCATCATATTGTTTTACAGTGCTCAGATGGTCGGTCACAAGATATACATTTTTAATCACAAAAGCTATGGGATATCGTGTGTGTGTGTGTGGTCAGAGTGGTCTGTTTCCTACTTAAAACAATATTTTGGTATTGTAGGACATCTAGTGGTTATTCTGTATCATCACTGTTCTGACACAATGCTGTAAGTGATGTGTATGGAGAACATTCCGGTTGTGATAAACATGAGGATATGGCAGGCATATGAGTTCTGTCATTTTTTAAACAATTCCCTTGCATCCTCCCCAAATCAAGCTCTGATTGCTGAATAACTCAATAATACTGGTTGATAGAGTTTAATTTCTCTGCACACATGAGGGGATTTTCTTTTGCATGCATATCATGCATGTGCACTGTGGCAAAGTTGCATTATTGTCTCCATGCCAAAATTAAACAGTCAAGACTGTTAACCATTATAATAATATACACCATATGGCCAATAGTGTATATGCACTGGGGCATTGTCATGCTGGAGCAGGTTTGGACTATTGAGTGCTTTCATCCACTTGGGAAGACCGACATGTGGGTGTGATGGTCAGGTGTTCACATACTGTAGTTTTGGCCATATATTGTAGTTAAACCGAATGCAGAAGATTCTGTGTCAGAAGAAAAAGCAATCACACTTGTTGGGAAACACACACACACACACACACACACACACACAGAGTATTGTAGAGTATCAAGAGTATCAATATGTTTCATCAACCTTTGTTGTGTATACCTCTGTTGTATAAAAATAAAAAAACTGATGAAGTAAAAGCACACAAAATTAGTTTTTGACTTGATTTGCAGAGGCACACATAATTACAAGTAATTAGTGCTCACTGGTGTCAGTAATCGCCCCTATTCATCAAAGTTGCCTAGAAACGAGCACCAAGTTGACACGCAGTGCACGTAATGACAAGAACAAATCTGTCTGATTCATGAACCTGTTGTAAGCCAGTGATTTAAGCATAAAGGAAGAATTAGCTTCGCCTCCAAAAACGAGAGGCGGACTTAATGAATTCTAGTGTTTGTGTTTCAATATGATAACCTCAAAAAAACGTGACGATGTCCAGTGCCTTTGAATCAGCACAGCGTGTGGTTTTTCTCTCCAGGATTTCACCAAAAAGTCCATGCCTCTTGTACACAAATGTGCCAACTCCTCCACTAAAGGGGATAAGGTCCGCATCCACGTTTACAAATTTGAGTGAATTCAGTTATATTGTGACAATATACAGGGTGAGAGGCACGTGAGGCATCTGTCTAATGTTAAAACAGGGTCATATTCTCAGTATAATTTCTGGAAAATAAGTGTTTCAGTTCTTTTTTACTTTATTCATGGTGAGACGTTTTGCATCCATATGTAGCCTATACATATAAAACAAAAGGCACAGTCCTCATTGGATGCATGTAACAGGGCTTTTATTTACTGGCCACATCAAAAACTGTGTGAAGCAGGAATTCTGCCCAATTTAATAACCATTGTAATTCCTGATACCGTCAATCGAAAGGCTTCTATATGCTCTTTGGAAGAAAAGGGGTCTTTCCACTCTAAAACACTCATCATATGGTTTCCTCAGAAGGACAAAGCAAAGAGATTCGAACTATTCTAGATTCAAACTTTTTTTCCCCTAACAATGTAGATCCAGATCCATCAATTACCTCTCAGAATATTTCCCATCATCTTCACTGAAAATATATAATGCTGGTCTTATATGTCTTATAATCTCAAATCTATTAGTGATTGAGGTATGAAACTATTTTCCATACAGAACCAGAGCTGATGCACTGTGGACCAGGGACATGTTTGTCTAATCGAGACACAGAAAGGAAAACCTGGTTAAGGAGATGTAATGCTATAAGCAGAGGAAATGCATGTAGGTCTTTTTAATCAGATTCTGGATTCCAAGAACATCTGTACCAACATCGTCTACACCATCTTTCTCCTTTACACCGGCTTTCTAAATGAAACTACATTTTTGTTCCCATTAAAATATCATTTTCAGACTCTGAAGGAACAAAAGCTTAAAGGCAAAAATAAATGAAAAAGGGAGATCTTTCTTTTGCTGATTGTTTATCTGCTGTATCATTCATTCTGTCTTCCAGCAGAAAGACTCGTATCATATTACATTATACTGTATATGCAGTTAATGAAAGGAATGCATTGGTGCAGTCCCCTCTGAAGTACTGGAACAGCAAGGCCGATTCTCTTGTTTTTTGCTGTACACTGAAGACATGAGTTTGGGATCAAAAGATGAATATGAAATGATGGACCAGATTATCATCTTTCATTTCCTGATAATTACATTCATGGGAAAAAGAAAGTACACCCTCCTTCAATTCTATTTTTATCAATCAGGACCTAAATAACAATTGTGTGGTCCTCACCAACGTCTATAAACAAATAACCTCAGTCTCTTGCATCACTTTGGAGAAACTTTGTCCAACTCTTCTTTACAACACTGCTTTAGTTCATCGATGTTTGAGGGCATTTGTTTATGCACAGCTCTTTTAAGATCCAACCACATTGGGTTGTCTCAATGGGGTTAAGGTCTGGTCTTTGACATTCCAACACTCTTGCTTTTTTTTTCCTTCTTTAGCCATTCAGATTTCGATTTCCTGTTGCATGACCCAATTTCTGCCCAGCTTAAGCTGCTGGACAGATGGCCTCATATTTGTCTCAAAAAAAAAAAAATTCTGGTATAAAGTGGAGTTCATCATTGTCTCATTGACTGCAAGTGTCTCATGTTCTATGGCTGCAAAACAAGCCCAAATCATCATCATCCCTCCACCACCATGCTTCACAGTTGGCATGAGGTGTTTGTGGTGATACTCTGTTTGGTTTTCACCAAACATTTCACCTTGATCTCATCAGTCCAAAGGATATTGTTCCAGAACATTTGTGGTTTGCTCAGATGCAATTTTGAACTCCATACTCCATAATCTTTTTGGAGGTAAGGGGCTTTTTCCTAGCCACCCTTCCATGAAAACAATACTTGTTCAGTCTTTTTCCAATTGTGTTGTGATTAATATAAACATTTAATGTGCTTACAGAAGCCTGTAGGTCACATGATGGAGCTCTTGGGGTATCTCTGAGCATTAAACTGTCTGACATTGGACTAAATTTGCTGGGACACCCACTCCTGGGAAAATTGGCAACTGTCTTAAAGGCTCTCTGTTTGTAAACAATCCTTCTCATTGTATTCTGGTGAATTTCAAATTGTTTGGAGATGGCCTTATAACCTTTCTCAAACTGATGAACAGCAACAATTGCTTCTCTGAGGTCAAGACTCATTTTCTTTCTTCTTTGAATGATGTAGACACACCATGTGTTCCAGAACACCAATCTGCCAAAAAGTTCTGCTTTTATAGAGGTAGTCCCACTTCCTGATGACTTAATAATATTGTAATTATTTTTTTCCCCCACCTGGTTTCTGAATGTTGGTTTACTTTTTTGGGGGAAAAAAGACTACATTTATTGCAATCTGTTTTTTTACCAAACCTTTACCAAACCACACTTAAGAAAACAACTCAAACAACTTAAGAAATGTGCTGGAACCAAGATGAATCCCCAACCAAAGTGATGGAAAGGCCAAAGTGTGGAGAAAGAAAGGATCTGCTCATGATCTAAAACATACGAGCTCATGGGTCAAGCACGGTGGAGGTAGTGGCATGGCTTGGGCTTTCATGGCAGCTTCTGGAACTGGCTCACTAATCTTTACTGATGATGGAACTCATAATGGCAGCAGCAGAAGGAATTCAGAAGTCTACAGAAATATTGTCTGACAATTTATAGAGAAATTAATCCAATCTAATTGGGAGGAACTTCATCATACAGCAAGACAACGACCCAAAGCACACTGCAACACAACAAAGGACTTCATCAGGAGAAAAAAGTGGAAGATTTTACACTGGACAAGTCAATCAGCAGACCTTAACTCAACTGAGCAGCATCTCAGCTCCGGAAGAGGAGACTGAAGGGAGAAACCCCCCAAAACACACAACTGAAAGAAGCTGCGCTACAAACCTGGAAAAGCATCACAAAAGAAGAATGCAGCAGTTTGATGACATGTCTGTGAATCTCTGAATTGATACAATTATTGGAAAGAAGGGATATGGAACCAAATATTGTGTTATTTACTTTAAGACTATTAACTGTTCCTGTGCTTTTGCTCACCTAAAAATTGGGTGGTCTGCCACTAAATCTGCCATATTCCAAGTTGTTTAACACATCTAGATGTAAATATCAGGAAATGAAATCCGAAATTCTGATCTAGTGTCTCATTTATCTTTTGCTCTCAAACCCAAAATGTCTGCAGCGTATAGCAAAAACAAAAGAACGGGCCTTACTGTTCCAATACTTTTGGAGCAGACTGTGCTGCACATACATGTATTACGTTTATATTATTTTTTTGTAGCCACTCTGACAGTAGTTCCAGCTGTAGTTCAAATCATAGGTTTATATTAAATGTGCTGTTTCTAATACATTATCGTTTCTATAGTAATAACTCCTTCACAGGGACTTATAAGGTGGACTTCTCTATAATCTAAGCCTAACGATAAATGGATAAACAAAGAAAAATATAACTGTTGCTATGGAAAATCTCTGTGAAGAGCTTTATTTAATATTTAGGGAATGAGTCTCTAGTGTCAGTGCTTTGAGTGACTAGCATGAACTAACTTGCCACACGGATGTAACAAACTTTAAATCTAACTATAAACATTGAGAAATGTGTGATGTGTTAATCGTTAATAAATTAAAAGTTGTAATAGTTAACAAATTGCTGTGGTATCAGAAGAATAAAACACTTTGGGATCAGCTATTACTGGAAAATATTTCACTTCTGCTTCATCACACCACACCGTGTCGTTGATTATTTTCCTGTAACAGCACACCTCATTATGTTTAATTCCTTACATACAGTATTATCTTCTGACAAAACATTTTTAAAAGCCCCCCCCCACACAAAACAGCCTCCAAGATACCCCGGATAAATAAAGACATTTTTTAAAAGTCATCTTATTTGTCTTCATCATATTCTTTAATATTCTGAAAAGATAAAACAGGATTATAAAAATGAATGTGACCCAACCTAATTACTTTGGTTAAATCACATCATAAAACTCCAGGGGCATTTGTTCCAGTCCACAGGTCAGAAACCAAAAATGTTGTAAATCCAGAGATTACTTAAAAAAAAAAAAAAAAAAAAAAAAAAAAACTCAAATATTCCCATAAACTACTTAAACAAATAAAGTGCTACGAGTAAGCCATATGAAGACCATTTTAAACATCACACATCGTACAAGGCGAGGTCTACCAACATTCTGAAAAATCACTCTTCTTATGAACTCGGACACTTTTGCGCCGTTTCATTTAAACAAGTCACTTTGGTGCAGTGTTGGTCGTTAACAAACCTGCCCCAGTTGTGTGAGAATCTACAAAGCAGATGATTATACAGACAATTAATAAACTGGTTATGATAGGATGATTTTGTCTTATGCCGAACTGAGTAACTGACTGGCTTTATGTAATTATTTTTTCTGTTATATGATTGCGTCACACAACGTGTAATGCATTTATAGTTATGATATTTTGCTCTATAACAACAGAAAAGATTATATAACTAGCTAAAGTGCAATATAGATACAGATCTTAGAGCCGAGATCATAAAATTAATGAGTTGGGTTCATTAAAAATTTATGCAAATGCAAACTTCTCACTTGTCTGTAATGGAGACATGTTGTTATAGATCCAGGAGATGATCTGAACATCGAAACCAAATCCACCTTACCACATACACCTGTACATGGCATGTTAGAGGACGAATGATATGAAGTAGTGGCATCATCGTCAGGTCACAGGACACACGTTTCAGACTACTCTGGGTATGGTCAATACATTAACTTATTTTTAACTCCAAAAACAAGTAGTTGTTTGGACATCAAAGTCTACTTTTTACTTTGTGTGTAAAACTAGCATCAAAACATAACTATTATGTAAAATATCATTATTAATGACTAATTATGAGAACACTCCTGCTTTTCCTGTACTAACCGCTAGGCAGATCTTAGCTAAATGAAATATCTTACCACGCACTGCCTTATTAAAACAGCTTCAGGTTCTGTGATATGATGTTACCATATTGCAATATGGGCTTCCTGATATTCACATTCACGTGTTTTAGTTCACATCCACTGAGGTTTAATTCCAGTTACAGTGGTGCCCATGTCTGCAGCTGCCTAATTAATAATATTAATGGCTCCAGAATTATTGGCACCCTTGTTAAAGTGGGATAAAATGGGGTATGAAGAAAATGTCTATACTCAATTCGTTTATTCTCATACGGAAACATGAAAAACACAACCTTTCACTGAATAAAAGTATTTTAGGAAAAATTATTTTTTTAAATAAAAAACAAAACCATGTGTTAGAATTACTGGCACCCACAGAAATTCTTACCTGCAGCCTGTGACCTCATGCACAAACATGCTGATATTCAACACAACAGCACTCTTGTTCATGGGATATTACATAAATACAGGTCTGTTCAGTGCAAGGTTACGCTAATTACCCACAAAGGCATTTCTTTCCCAAAGGTGGCAGCAATTCTGAAGCCAACTGCATGTCCATTGGGCAGTACGAAATCTTAAAGAGAAGTAAAGGAACTGACTTTGCTCTCCCTATTCCTCCCTATTCCCTAAATGCTCATTAAAAAGGTAGAGTCACACCTTTTTAAAATGCATGAAAGCTTCCAAGTCATTGGCTGAGTGTGAAATACGATTACTGACGAACAGAAATAAAGACACTAGATGACGTCAACAGGAGACGCTGACGGACCAGACGTTATCTCATACACCTTCAT
>JAOTRR010000056.1:10263572-10273743 GCA_028570945.1 Gogo arcuatus
ATATAAAGGCAGCTCTACTAATTGTACTTATTGTAATAGTTCATTGCATAATTCAGTGCTGTGTTGAACGTGGGCCTGGTGACAGCGCTGCTGTATCAAACACATTCAAGCACTAATAATGAAAGTTCATTTCCTGTAGTAATCAAGCACACCAACTTGAACACACAAAGGGCTCTGACTTGATGCATTTCATCACTGGAAATCTGATCAAATGTCAGAATTCATAGAATAGTATTCAGCCAAGTGTAAACAACAACACCAGCATGAAAAACACTATACTAAATTTGCTCAGAGTCTCAAATCCTGTTCTCTGATTTCTGTGAATACACTGACTATGTTATTGTTGGCTATTTTCTGAGCGAAGTTGCATCTTTCAGAACGAGAGATGACTCATCTGAGATGAGAGGAAGGGGCGGGGCTTCATTTTGAAGTAAAGGCCATTTTGGAGAGTTCAAAACACCGACCAATCGTTCCAGATTCATATTTCCATGAACTAATCTGTCTTTTTTTAAATTGTAGGAATAAAAGAAGACTGCTCCCTTGTGTATTTTTGAGTGAGAACGTGTAGCAGCGTACTCTGGGGGTAAAATGCTGAGCTTCTACGTAAAAACGCATAAAGGCTGCCAGGTCTGCAAAATTCAGTGCAATTTTTTTGCTTATTATATGATATGTTTTTGCATGGTGTAGAAACTAGCAGATTGTTTGTGTAAAAAGGCTAGTACCTGATGTTAGTGGGTGGAGTCTTTATGTGACACTTTTCAATGAAGTGCCACACCCACCATGTAATAAACATCATGTTCACAGTGGGAACTTTCCTCTCCTGGATTCCCCAGAAAGGTTTTTTTTATGAACACTAAACTCCAACCTGTAGTGTTATGAGAGTAATAAACATCAGAGCCCGTGCTGTAGGATGATACACGTGGGGAGGTTTTGGAAAGTATAGGAAATAAATCTGCACCAAATGGTTTCCCCTGTTGTCTGCAAAATAAAGTACAGCCATTTGAAAGCTGCTGATTAACTCAGCCTCTCAGAGTGGCATTCATGTACATCTTTAGGTTGATGTTTTAGGTTTAAGGTTAATGCCGTCAGATAAGATGTGAATGTACTACACTGAATTCTGCGAGCACAATCTGCCACTTTCCTCTTTGTGTTTCAGAGCCATTGGGTCTGAGTTTGTCGTTATTTCTGGAGTCACTGGGAGTCTAACTGTGTGGCACAGGCATCGCACACCCTCACCGGATGATCCCAGCCACGAGAGGGCACAGGGTGGCACTGAGCCGAGCAGCTACCACACACCCCCTGACCACATGCGCGGCAGTGGTGCTTGGGCACGCTCGAGCTGAACGCCTTGGCACACTGGTGGCACTGAGTGATCTCGTGGTCTGGAACCCAGTAGTCAGGTCGCGCCACTCCCTTTACGAAACCTGCAGCAACGACGAGACAACACAAGGACGGAAGTCAATGTTGTGATTGGTCTGAGTTATATACAGTAGTCATATAGATTAAATCTGTAGGTAAAATGGTTAGGAATATACAACAAAACTGACAAAAAAAAACAACCTCCTAAATTATTGCCATCTTATGTGCTGATTTCATTCAAGCCCAAACTGTAGATTCATGCAGCCTGCAGTATCTTTAACAGTCAAGTGTCCACTGGAGCTAAACACATCGGTGTCACGATCAAGAAGGTGCATGAGAAATACAACAGCAGGTCCAATAACTTCCTAAAAATGGCTTTGGTCACTGATCATTTGTTTAAACCCTTGTTTCTGGGTTGTTTAGCAGATTCGTAAATTATTTATAACCCAAATATGAGATTTTAATGCATTTTATTTCAATATTACATTTATAAATCTCATCAGGAGCTTGCTTTTACTTTTCTGGAGTATATTTGTCATAAATTTGTTTTAAATTTTGCAAAGATTACATTTAGTTTTCTACAAGGCCCATGTTGAATAATCCTACCATCATTTCATTTTATAACTACCATACTGCAGTCCCTTTATAACTTTTATCCAGAGCAGAATGAATCATAAGGGCAATAAGCTTTTGTCTAAAATGAACATCGATATAACAAATAATAATAATAATAATAATAATAATAATAATAATAATAATAAGCAGGAGGATTCACAGGCTTGATAAGAAGTTACACCCACATGCAACATTCTAGCACATTTACAAACCAATAAGAACTGCAGAGGAAACTTTTTGAAAAGAAAAACACAATACAGGAAAATGGAGCTATAGTAATTGCAGTAACGTGGTGTATTTAAAGGTTTTAGTTTTATAAAATCTCCAAATTTCACTTTCAGATTTTCATGTTTGAGTTAGTGAATCAAAATAAGCAAGTATTTCAGTAAAAACACGATCACAGCCATGTTCTGCATCTCGCACACTCACAGAGCGGGTAGTCGACTGCAGTGGACACCATGTCCAGCGTTGACCGCGCCATCTCCGTCACCCTGCGCGCCACAAGTGCCTTGGGCTCCATCTTCGCCACTGCAGGGAACAAAGGTTCAGCTGGGCAGTGAAAATACCGCAACATATTTACAAGAATAGACGCAACAGCATGTACATTAAAATTAGATTAAAAAAAAAAGGAAACAAAACTTCAGGCTATTGAAGCATACCGCAGTGCACCATCCAATAGTGCTGTATTTGGGATCGCGCTACATTGGCTAGACTCATGCCAGGATCAGACTACACTGCGTTTTGGTCAGGAGACTGTCAACACTACAAGTCTGACTCTGACCAATCATCGTTCACGTCCTTGCGTGTCGTCGGGGAGGAGGGTCAATAAACTGTCAATCATGACTCTCATCGAACACGGTGTAGAAGTTGTCGAGAGAAAATAAGCAATAAAATACAAACAATTCCGACTACCAGACTTTTCATCAGGGTGTCATGGAGCGTCCCAGACGCTGTTCAAAAGCAGGCTGAATTCCTGGAGCCTGATCCCGGCATTAATGCTACTACACATCCCTCTAATGTCAGTGTATGAGGCTTGTATTCTTACCCTGGATGGTTTGTGGAGCTCCTCCTTGCTGGTGGCAGGCGTCACAAACTCGCACCGGGTTCCTGCCCCAGCCCCTCTCGGGCACAGGCATGCTGCGGGTGGAGCAGGCCTGACAGAAACCCTCACCGCAAGCACGGCAGTGGTGCTTCCTCTCCGCCTCCTCGAACACCCGCTTACAGCCGTGGCATTCCTTCGGAGCGGGAATGTTACAGCTGAGGATAAGCTTGATCTAACTCGGTCATCCCACAAATTTTTCAGCTTTATTTG
Source organism: Gogo arcuatus (assembly GCA_028570945.1). NCBI lineage: Eukaryota > Metazoa > Chordata > Actinopteri > Siluriformes > Anchariidae > Gogo > Gogo arcuatus. The sequence continues at coordinate 10,266,859 of JAOTRR010000056.1, forward strand.
CTGGTTAATTCTAAATCCAGCTTTTTATTCACCGTGTGTAAGGTTTAAGTGTAAACTCTATAGAAATACACTAAAAAAAATGTACAAATGCATATTAGTCAGAAATATCAATGCTGTTCGGATGACGAGTGCATCATCGGTCACATTTTCACTACACGCCAGGTCGGGTCACTTCTCCTGAGTTATGCTGTGATCGGGTGGATATTTAACTTACTGTAATTTCAGCATTAGGTCTCCAATAGGGCGGAGCCACCTGATCTGTGATCCAGGCTGTGACTGCTTTGGTGGGACCGGAGCTGTACTCAGAGACAGACTGGAGGACGTAGTTCACCTCATCTAACACTCTCTGGGCCGCGTTCTGGTGATCTGCCTGGAAAGCTTCCGACTGTAGAGACAGTTCAGAGTGTGTTTGTAACATGTTCTGATCACTACTTAGCAACGGACCACACGTTTACCTCACGCATCATTTCAGATATCAGTATAACAGTAAAATTAATTTTCAAACTGAAACCCAGTTATGCTCCTGAGTGGTGCAACAGGAAAAAAGTGTTCACTCTATCATCAGGAGACCCCAAGATTGAATCGTGGCGATGTCACAGCCGTCCGTGCTGCGGTTTTCCCACAAATACGAATAAGAGGAAAGGAAAAGACTAACCCCCTGCCAGACGTGCTTGACTTCAGTGCGCACCACGGTGCTCTCGGGGTCCTGATTCCCCACCCAGTACTGTCTGCTCCGGTAGATGATGCCGCAGTACGGACACTCCAGCACATACCTGCAGAAACAGCGTTAAAGGACGTACTATATATCTGGTCACGGTGACTGAGGTGCACTTTTAAACATATTTTGGGGATGTTTTTTTTTTTTTTTTTAATTTGTACTAAATGTGAAAGTGTCATTTTATGAACATCATATATAGTGATTGATTTTTTTCCCCCTCCATGTCAATAACTATGTCCTTTGACAAAGTGAAGGACCATGCATCTTCCAAGTGCGTAAATTGAGACAAGATTAATTGGGTGAGAAGAGGAAAAGGGGGCAGGGCTTCCAGGGTCTCAGTTAATATTAGAGAGTTTAAAACACCGGTACAGCTGTCAATCATTCCAGATTCATATGCTGATTGGCTCAAAAAAGAAAACTGCTCTTTTTGTGTATTTTTGAGTGATAAGCCATACTTGTGTACTGCGACGTTAAAACACAAATTTCACAATGTTCACTGATTCTACAAAAATAATCTCTTTGTATGCTCATGTTCCAAGACAGGATGGCAGAAATGTGCACAATCTGGATAGAAATGGCAACTGATTGGATGTAAGAGTGAAGAACGGAATCGATGTCCAATTAAACTCATCACTCGCTAATAAACTCTCTCTCACTCACCCGGACCAGGCGTACTTAGCCAGACCAAACCACAGGTTATCAGAGGAGGCTAAGGTCTTGGGCACGACAGTCACCTCCCTTCCACCTTCATAGCATTTCTGGAGACAGCACAACACACACATCTATCAGGATTTACATCAGTTTGCTTTTGGACAGAAACAAATCAAGCAGGAAGTACAATGTTAAATCACCTTGCATACGAGAACCTTGTTGTTGTACTGATGAGTGTACTGGCATAATCCATCTGCCATATGTGGCACTCGGTCCTTCTGGTGATTCATGCCGTTCTTGCAACGAATGCTAAAGCCACAACAAAAGAAAGTCACGAAGCAGCATCTTAATCAAGCCAACAACATACTGTAATATACTGAGGAGTGTTTTTACTCGATAACACCATCATAACCAAGATACTTGGACCATCTTACCCTCAGTGTGTTCTTCCTACCTCTAAAACACCGAGTCATCTCATAAAAGCCTAAGTGCTGATTAAAAATAGTTCACGATGGAAGCTTGTGAAAGCGGCACCACGAAATTGAGCTACGACTCGGATATTTTAGCCGACACACAGCCACAGATCCTACACGCTTTCAATCCAACGCACATCAACTGACGCAGCAGAGAGAAAACATGGCGCACTTACTTGCAGCTGAGGCAGACAGAAGGGCAGGTGAAATACTCGTCAGGAAAGAAGGAGTACATGCTAATTTTGTCATCTGAGATTTCTCCGCAGAATCGATCACTCAAGGCCTGAGAGTGAAAAACAACAACAACAAAAACAGCAATGAGTGCATCTCACGCAGTCAGTTCAAGGATACAGATACACATTTAATTCTCCGTGTTTATGTACCCGCGTTTTGTCTCTACCATAAACCCATCAACGACCAGGTTTTATTTGAATGTTGGCCCATCAGCACAGCAGTGACTTTAGGATTTTTAGTTCAGGGTCAGAGTTACACTCGATACATGACTCAACGTACAGCAGCTCACATACTCGCCTGCATACCTTTTGCACATCGGGATGATTTTTAGAAGTGATATCCACAAGACAGCACGTCATGGCAAAGCAAGTCGTTATGAGGTGTGGTGTTTTAGGACAAAAGATGCTATTCGAGTCTGGCGTGCATGTGACGGCTTTACTCTGAACTTTTAAGAAGAAAAAATATCCTGCTAGTGATCACTAACCTTCGGAGCGTACTTCCAGTTAACTACGAATAAAAAACAAATACCTCAGACACGTAATATTCTTGTCCCAGGTGCCCGGGATACTGATTTATCCACCCCTAATATAAAACAGACACTTTGGTAAGTCTGAAGTCTACATAAGAGTTCTTTTCCAATTAAAACACTAACTGTAATGGAGTAATACTTAAATACTGTCTGGAATAGTACACAAGTATGGGATTTGAGACACAGTTTTTTGTGTAGTCTTTCGCACACATCCAAATGACCGTCATGCGGTGGTACACAAATGAATGTATGCAGCCATTTTGCAAATAAAGTGAGTAGAACCCTGGCATTAAACACTTTGTACACTTAGTGCCTACTTTTATTGGCGCAACTTGTCCAATTCGAGGCTATACTTTGCCATGCACAGTTCTGTTTGTGTTATCAGGCACATCTGTTTTGATCCAGATGTTCATTTTACTTCTGAACACATTATTACAGGCAGCCTGTGTAACGTTCTCGTTAGTGTTGCCTAGCAATAGGAGAAATTTTTTATTCATCCCCAATGTGATGGTGATCTAAGAGCACGCAGTTATTGTGAAATCGGTCCAATTCCCGCGGCGAGGTGGAGGACGTCCTACCTGCAGGGCGCTGAAGACGATGTCCGGCTGGCGTGGGGCTCGTGACGCCGTGCTCTTCACCTGCTTTGTGATGGTGTCTCTGAGCTGAGAGAAGTCAGTTGGAGGTGTGATGGTCTGCGTGCCCACATACTGCACGGAGCTGAAGGCTTCTGTGCTCAGGTTCAGGTCATGGAAACGCTTCTGAAGCAAGATATCTGCCGGGACTGTGGTGTCTGTAGAGAAGCACAAACACTCTACAGTCTCGACATTTAAATCAATTAATACAAATAAAAAAAATCAGCACTATTTTTCAACTACAGGCACATTTTCATTGAGTTTACTGCGCAGGATAAGAAGCTGCCTTCCTGTAGTTTGTGGATGAGCTCGTGTGCTGATTTGCTCACCATGGCCCAGCAGCTGAGTGCGCGAGGTCTCCTGGAACACCACCGCTGCTGGCCCGAGGTTAGAGAGCGGTACGTCGAGCCCACACCGGCTGGACAGAGCACGCAGCTGAGGCGTGAAGTACTTCAGGTACGCAGCTGAAGCGCTTCCTAAGAAATGGAACATGTCGTTGTGCAGACGCTCGGCCCGCGTGCGGTACACGACTACATCGGACACGGCCAGGACTTTCAACAGCAGGCGCATTCTCTGGTTCTGGTTTGTTGATGCACCGAGCAGACCCTCTGTGTCCAGCACGATCAGGCCCAGACGAGGCTCGTGCGCGGCCCACACTCCGACAGTACATGAAGCGGGAGAGGGAGACGTAGCGAACACTTCCTCACCGTCAAACAGCACGTGGTTCAGCGTGTGCGATTTGCCGTCGCCCGTGTTGCCGAAGATTGAGAGCACCTTGACTCCTTCTGCTGCGCTGCAGCCCAGTTTCCTCAGGAAGTGGTTTTCATCTTCCACCTGGGAATGTCACAGATACAGAGCGACCGTTCGAGATGATTCGAGTACTTACGATAACATTTCTTAAAAGGGACAATAAGCAACTTTCTTTGCGTTAAAGGAACAGATAATACGACAGTGTTCTTCAAGCTTTATACTGAGTACGTGTGTTACTGCGCTGTTTCAGTGAGTTGTAGCCAAAAACGGAGGCAGCTCTTGGGGTCGGATTAGATGGGATTTGTAGGCACAATTTAGTTAACAGACTTGCATAATTTTTAAATAAAAAAAGCTGATCAGCTCGGTTCTGTTACAGATTAAAGTACTTGAATTTCTGGTACTTGAATCAACCCAAGTAGTAAAAAGAAATTCTTTGAAATAAAAATAAAAAAAGAGGAAAGTGATAAACCAGCCTTCTGTGCTGATAAAGGTCTAATTTTTACACTTTTGACACACCTTAAACCTTTATTCTTTCACCTCGGTCTAAATGTACGTCCTGAACATGCACTGTTTATTCTCAATTCAATCCAATCTTACTTGTAAAGCACTTTTAACAATATATTATAAAATATGATATAATATCGTCACAAAATTGCTGCGCAGAAATCCAGATGTAGCTCTAGATTCCTCAGGAACAAGCCAGAGGTGACTGCAGCAAGCGGAAAACTCCCAGGCCACATGGACTTCTTCTCTTCTTCTGTGTTTTGGTCACATGATAAACATGGTGGCCTTTACGGCAGCCAGAGCTGCACTAGTGGACAATACGGCTCAGTCAAAGCCTCCAAAGCAACATGTTTCTTTATCTAAAGTGAGTGCACGTGATTAAGAAATGTAAAGATAAGGAATAAAACATCTTTTATACAAACTAATCGATGTGTGGCTCTTTAAAGAAGCCACAGTGTACAGGATAAACACCTGCTGCATGTGTTTCATGTAAGCACTTCTGGAAGAATCCATTAGGCTAATGATCACTGAGGAGAGTCATGATCCTAGAATAATCATCAGGTGTGTTCATGTTACTTGTGAGTCTTTCCACTGGCACACACCATCTTCCAAACCGTCAACATTTCATGCTAATACCACCGTCAACACCGTCACACTCGTCACCTCATACATCACTCAGTGGCGTTGCATTCTGGGACTCAGAGTCCGGCAACTTCTGTCTCCACGACTTCCATGTTGGATTTGTTATTAATATGAATCTGAATGTCAGTGTCACATGGGAAAGTTATCTAGTTAAGATAAATTAAGACTAGCTATTATCATCAGACTAGTCTGACGAACATTAAACTGGAGAGAGCCAACACTGAAAAGATGATCATTATATCATCATCATTAGCTCTACATATCTTATTTGCTATGATATTCTGAGGCAGGATGGTTCGAAGACTGCTGTCTCGCCGTCAGACAGTGAGTGTGATATGATCTCAGTATGACAGCAAGCAATTAAACGCAGTTTCAATTCAGCTGTATTGGAGAAATGCTCAGATATGATGAAGAAAATGAGAAATGCAATGCAGCCTGGTAGACGTAATGTAAGGTAGAAACCACCTGGGGCATACTGTTATTGGAAAATAAATCAGTGACAGTACGGCGCGATGCAGTGCGGCGTGATGCAGTCAGACGCAAAGCAGAGGCGACAGAACCGGAATGAAGTTGATTATTTTCCAATAACAGCACTGTTTTATTCTTTTCATAGCACAGCAAGTCACCACCTATTAAAATTACAATTCCGAACTTATTCATCAATGACCTGGAGTGCTTTTAACCATTTATAGTTACATTAACATTCTGGAATGTCGATGAGACAAGTCAGTTCCGGTTATCACGTTACAGCAGCCACACACACACACACACACACACACACACACCTCTTATTTTATTTCTCTTAAAATTTAAACCAAACAAAAAAGCGAAGCAAGTACAAACAGCTCTGTCCTGAAGACTGTCCCATGTCCCTGATAAATAAAGAGACTGGAAGGACTTTCTTTTCCTCATGACTGTTTGTGTTGCATCCACAAGAGTCCCTGTGATTGACTGACTGTCACAATCATAACAATGAACACGCAGGTTAACAGAAAGCTGTCACTGTAACCTATTCGGCCAATGAGAGAAACTTTGTTCTCTTGGTATCACAACAAGCTCCTGTTTGATTAATTGATTGATTTATTTGTCTTGTTAACTTCCAGAGACAGGAAGAAAGCGAGGCTGGTAAAGGAGCGGCTGTTTATCGTTGCTGTAACATAAGTGATAACAGGAATGAACTGGTCTCAGGGACCTTCTGTGAGAATTAAATGCACATTAAAGGAGTACATTTTTCCAAAGCATGACGTATCGTTCATTAAAAACTAATACCAGCAAACTGCAGTGGTATTATGAGGTGAATAAAACACTTCAGGACGTGCAGTTATCCGAAAAATAATCAACTTCAGGGTTTCAACAGGAACTCCACTTCATCACACCGCTGTCGATGATTATTTTCCCATTACAGCATGCCCTTTACATACACTGTGAAGTGTACATGTATAGTTTATATACATATATAAAACACAATCATCAACAACTGATTGAGTGACGAGTAGAAAATGTCACAGATTACAGCTGGAGATGTGAATAATTTAATCCAGTCCTGTTCCAAACTATTTTGTTGTCAGCTTTTAGGGAGATCCCTTAATTACTGGCTTTATGGTAATATTACAGACATCAATAACACACTTTAGGTGTCTGAAGTTCTCTAGTTTACAGCTTTAATCAACACAACATGGCAGTTTGTTTTCTTACAGAGCTATCACACACACACACACACACACACACACACACACACACACACACACACAC
>JAOTRR010000056.1:10335511-10349344 GCA_028570945.1 Gogo arcuatus
TATATATTTAGCAGCAGATAGATGATGACTTTTATTTCATATGTGGAAGGAACACCAGTCTCACAAACATATGTTTTAGCCTAAATTTTACATGTTAATACCTTCTTTAGAAGTTGAATCTACGTTCTAATTTAATGAATTCACTCCCTCAAAACCTCATGGGAAAAGGCCCCATCTTTTAATCAAACTGCCACCGTCTTCATGCAACGCATTCTTTCTGATTGGGTCCCCACTCAATCAGTCTAACACCCCATTTACACTCGCACTGAAAACTGTTCATTTATCACTATTAAGTATTAAGGACGTCGTGTGGGATTTGAAGCAAAATGGTAAAGTTGAAACATTACTCTTTCCCCTGGTGACCTAGTAACATTAACGATAATCTTTTGCCACGGCTCCAGTGAGACCCAGAGCCATTGGATTAACGTTGTGACCGGCTGTGACGTCGCTGGCGGTGATGTAAATGATGACGCAGTGATACTGCGACGGAACTTCTGACACCGACCTGATCTGAATGCTCAGACTGCCTCACTGTAAAGCGAGTAGATACGGCTGGAAATCGGAATGAATTATACGTTATATCTGGTATCATGTTTTACACGTCTGACGGAGGCTCGCGCTCTGTAGCATCCCGTCAGTCAGGTGGGAAAACACCACACCCGTTACTTTACCGGTATGGAAGACTGAGTGGGAATGAAAATGTGTTGTTTATAACGGGTTGGTTTTTCAACACTGAATTAGCTGAAACAGCTGTTTCAGATGAGACATGCATTTATTGCACGGTTTTATTTTTATTTCTTTGTTATTAACAGTGCAGCTAAAAAAGAATAACACTGAAGCTGGAAATACAATTTGTAGTTTGTATATGGCTGTTGATTTATTTGTGATTTGCTGAGTTCTTTACTGCTTTAAAAAAAAGGCCTAAAATAAGATATCATGGTGAATAAATTTTTTGCTTTAAGTAGGGGAAAAACTAGTCGACTACTTTGTTTTAATTACTGGTTGACTAGTAAAGATTTTCATGCAACTCCTAACTCAGGTACAGCAGCCGCTGGAGCAGCTGCACTGAACTAAACTGTTCTTCCCCTCCATTTCTTGTACATAGATATAAGTATGAAAATACGACAACGGCACTAATAGAATCCCGCCTCGTGTGATTGGATTGGCTAAAACAATATAACAATCCCGCCTCCTGCGATAGTATTGGCTAAAGCAATACAACAATCCCGCCTCCTGCTGTAATAGGATTGGCTAAAACAATACACCAGTCCCGCCTCCTGTGATAGGATTGGCTGGTATTCACAAGCAGTCAAACGATTGGACAGTTTCGGATGCGGTAGTATTATGTAGTTCTGAAGACTTTGGACCAAGTAAGCGCTGAAAAGTCCGGCTTAATATCTAAAGATTTCAGTCATTACATGCGGAAGTGTGATTATAATGCTTATATATTTGACTTGGCTGCTTTAACAGAAACGGACACACGTTAATACACCGAGCTAACGACTTTTGTGATATCCACTCGACGTGTTTTGTATTCAGCTCTCGTCTCGAGCTAGCTACGTTTATTCAAAAATAATGTTTATTAACGAACTAGAAAAGAACAACACAGGAAGCGGCTCTTAGTGAATATAAAGAGGTCTGTGTGCGGATGCGAGGTGAAACCTTCTTCTTTTCCAGAAGTCCTGACCCCTGAGCTGAGGAGAGAGAGAGAGAGAGAGAGAGTGAGTGAGAGAGAGAGAGAGAGAGTGAGTGAGTGTGTGTGTGTGTGTGCGTGTGCGTGCGCGCGCGCGCTGCTGTGAACATGCAGTGTGTGTTGGTGAGCGCAGCAGGAACCCGGATGGAGCTCCCCGACGGTCGAGCCCTGATCCTGGGTCGCGGTCCTGAGTCCGGAGTGCAGGATAAAAGATGTTCCAGACACCAGGGTAAACAATCAGCACTGACACGTGGACAGACATTCCACAGTAGAAGTGATTCGGGGTGAAAATGCGATGATGTTGCCAACACTTCAGGGACAAGTAGCTCAAACCACTGAGAAGTCGCCAGATGACGTCACGGGCCAGTCTGAATGTTCACTGATCATCTGTATGTCAATGTGCTACATGAAGAAGGAACATTTTCTGAAGACAGTAAAATAAAATAGTTTTTATCATATTAGAAAATAGTAGATTTATTAGAGATCTATTTGTATGCAAAATACTATAATTTCTATCAGGAACACACAAATAGAAGCAGTGATGGAGAAATGGACACAAAGGAAATGGTTATGAATGAAATAACACACTTTTATTACCTGTAAACATAGCCAAGAAAAGTTTTAAAAATGAAGAACAAAAAAATGGTGATCACTGATTGGTTGTTGGGGACAGTACTGATCACTGATTGGTTGTTGGGGGGCAATGGAAACCTATCTATCACCAACACCCATGGCACAGTCAGAGCCACTGAGATTTTTCCCAATTCTGAAACTCTTGACCTTTACCTGCATGATTTACACATTGCTTTGCTGTCACATGATGAGCTGATTGGATAATGGCATGAATTGGCAGGTGTACAGGTGTTCCTATTAAAGTGGCCAATGAGAGTACAGACTGTATACAAGTCTACAGGTTTTGTACAATTTTGACATACTGTTTACTCCAGTAATATGCACTTTTCGATGTGGCCCTGTCATTTGCTAGATGGTTATTAACTCATTCATGTTGCTTTTCTCTTCTTTCACAGTCAAACTTGTGGCTGACTATAGCAACCAAGAGATCCTTGTGACCCAGGTAATAATAATAATACTAATAATAATAATAATAATAACACCAACAAATTTTAGAGTGTCAAAATCTTAAATAGGAAAAGTACCTTTTGGTTCAGAATCCACACCGGGGAAACATAATGTAACCCACTTTTATATGCAGTCTGTATTATTTTCTCCAGCTTGGTCCAAACCCATCTTCAGTGGATGGTCAGGCTTTGGGTCGCGGCCAGTCTGGACGCCTGAGTGTAAACGGCACGCTCCACCTCGTAAACCAGAGTTACCCATTCACTGTGCAGTTTTCTGGCTCAGCGAATGGAGCCTCTTCAGCCTCTTCCTCTCACCAGACGAAGGGGAAAGGAGCCGATGATAAGGAAAGCAAACAGGATAGTAAGGATAAGAAGGTTCGGCCCAAGCGGAAGATCCAGGATTTCTTTGTTTCTTCACCTAAAAAGGTATCTCTGGATGATTTCTTTTACAGATTCAAATAAACAAAAATACATGGTACAGATTACAAGGAATAGTTTTCATCATGCACTGTTACATTTGCTAAGTCAACAGAAAGAGCCCTGGATTCCAGAGATGACGCGTCTGAAGCTAAACGTGGGCGCACTGAGAAATCTGATGAGGATGAAGAGAAGCTGGTGGGGGAGAAGCTCAGACAGCTGCAGCAGTTTGCAGAAGGCACAAGCACACAGCAATCACCATCAAAACCCTCTGCCACTGCACCGACTGCCTGCTTCAGTAGTCACTGGGAGCAGATTGGGAACCTCATGCTCTACACTGCTGCAGGCGTCACTGGGAGCTCCAAGGTGAGGATTAAGGGGAGCTCTTGCAAAGAGGCTGTTAGAATCCTCAAAACCTTCATTTCATGTGCAAGTACTCTTTAAATATCATTAGTAGAATGTTTGGTGATACTTTTAATAGTAATACGACAAGTGACTCACACTTGGGTTATTGTTTTTTTTTTAGCGAATAATAACTTTGTAAATACTTCATCTTGGATCAGTGTTTTTTCATATCTCTTAATTAATCCATCGAAATCTCTCATCTGCCTCGATGCCATTTTATACGTAAGGAATAAAACTGTGATATCCTGCAGTGTTCATGTTAGATGAAAGTAATCAGTGATGGTGGTTATAAGCATCTCTAAAAAGTTGTTTCCTCGCCAGTCACTCGTTTATTAGCCTGTCTTTCTCTGTCTATCCGTCTGTTTATCCGTCTGAGATTCTTGTTAATGCAACATGTCAACAACGAGTGGTTGAATGTTTGTAGGATTTATACAGACGTATCATTGTATCCAGCAGATGAACTGATTAGATTTTGGAACTGATCCAATCATGGCGTATAAATGAGTAACAACAAGGAGCAGACGTGTCGGTGGTGGAGGCACCAGAATATTTTTTGCATTGAGTTTGAATTTTTCTCTCTTAGAGTTAATAATAAAAAAAAACATGCAGCTTGTCATGTCACTGAGAAACTGGAGAGTGCGAAGTTTTTTGTCCTGAAGACTTTCCTGTGGCAGAAAACTTGCTGACTGTTACAAAATAAATCGAGCTGGCCTAGTGGTTAGCGTGTCTGCCTCTTGACCGGAAGATCGTGAGTTCTACTCGTGGTCGGGCCATGCCAAAGGCCATCATAAAAATGGTACCTACTGCCATCTGGTGAGGCATGCTGCAATACAGATGTGAGTAGGGAGTCAAACTCTTGCGGTTACTAGAGGACCAGCCCCCTGCTGTAACCCTAGCTATGTAATAGGCAAGAGGCTGAGGGCTGTGGAAACGGAGATCGGCGCTGCCCGATGCGCCTTAAGGGCCTGGGAAGGACTTCGTACTTTTGTTACAAAAAATGGGAGACTCCGATAAGACAGATCAGATAAGATTCTTTATTGTCATTGTAAAAGAATTTACAAGACATTTAGTTTGTCAGCAGCATCCCAAAGCAGCACAAAACACACGCAAATATAATACAATATTTGACTTTTTCTGAAATTCACATTTCCATTACTTGTTTTTTTGTTCGCAATTTCAGATTGCGCATTAAGCAGGTAACGGAAACACGGTTAGAGATGCTGTTAAAAGTCGGGTTCCTGTTGCAGTTTTTCACACAAGAGAAGTGATATTTTTAAAAAATTCAACAAAACACAATTGCGAATGTGCTGTGTTTCCATTGAGAGATGTGATGTGATTAAAGCTGGTTTTCTCCTCTCGCGATAGCTCTTGCAGAGCGCTCTGTTTTTTTCAGAAAGGTTTCCATTTGCTCTTTATGTCATGTCCTGCGACTTAAATGTGAAAAATGTGTTTATTTCAAGTTCACAAAATATTGCTTAATCGAATCGTCTGAAAATCCACCTAATGCGAGCGTAAAAACTTTTTTTGCATGTTTCCATTAATCTTTTTTTTTTAAGTTCCCATTTACGCATTACACAGGTTAATGGAAACACAGCTCGAGACAATTAATCAAAACCTTCTGACCAATCAGGTTTGAGAACTCAGCATGACTGTTGTATAAATGTGGTTCATCCTGACTACTTACTGAACCATTAAACTATGTAATATTAAATATTTAATGGTTAAATATTAACCATTAAATAAAATTGCTGCTTCGTGTTCCATTTATATTAAAGCTAACTATGGCGTCACATTCTTTCTAACTCAGATCGCAGGGTTCGACATTGACGGCTGCATTATCACTACAAAGTCAGGGAAAGTCTTTCCCACGAGCCCTGATGACTGGAAGTAAGTCTGTTTTGTTGTGAAGTATTTTGGAAACACCTCCTTCTGTTTTTGGTATTGATATTTAATTTCTGCACTTTGCTATTCTTTAGGATCCTTTTCCCAGAGATAAAGCCCAAACTGACCACTCTGTTAACGGACGGGTTCAAGGTGTGAGGAAAAAAAACTTGTTTCATTAGCAGTTACAGGAGAGTTAGTTTGGCTGACAGCGTAACTAAAAGTCTGACAGTTGTATAGATACACCACGTAGTGAGTGTTTGCTCTCCCTGTCACTGTATAGGTGGTGTTTTTCACCAATCAGATGGGAATTGCTCGAGGCAAGCTCAGACCAGAAGTGTTCAAGTCTAAAGTTGAGGACATTCTTGAGACGTTGAAATTGCCTGTGCAGGTTTGTTAGGAATATAAGTCATAACATAACATAAAATAGTACTTTATATAGGCCTGAATTTGTCTAGATGAGGTTAAATGGCTGTCCTGTGACTGGTGTGTATGATGTATTTCAGGTATTTGTCGCAGCGGGTCCAGGTATTTACAGAAAGCCAGTCACAGGAATGTGGGAACACTTATGTGAGAAGGTGAGACAGATGTCACTTTAGTCACTGTTTTCTGTGTGTGTGTGTGTGTGTGTGTGTGTGTGTGCGTAATGCAGAGCGACGGTTTTCCTTTAATTTGTCACCCAGTGTATTTCAGTACAGTTTTCTGCATGCACAGTTGTGATTAGCAACATTATTATTATTGTTATTATTATTATTATTTAGCAACAAAGCATTTTTCAGGTTGTTAAAACATTTATGCACAATAAGCTTTATGTTACAAATCTGCCAATGAGGAATTTGTTGAAAAAGGAAGCGTCTTCTTTATGACCAAATTTGACTTTGATGAATAAAGAGCTAATGTGTTGAAATATTTACTGACGTCTGCACAAAGATATAATCTGTACGATGTTTTCCAGGCAAACGATGGAATAACTGTGGATAAATCACAGTGTGTCTATGTTGGAGGTGAGCAGCTGCATTGCAACTCAAGGAACAGATAAAAACAGCACATTTTATTCCTTGACGTGTCTAATTCCAGTGAAGTTCTTTTATCTTAGTTCTGTATTTTAAATGAAGCAGAAATATGATGAGCCTAATGGTGTTTTAAAGCAGTTTCTGTCTGAATTACGTACACAATACTAAAGGTGTATTATTCAGCATTATTATTATTATTATTAATATTATTATTAATAATAACAATTTTCGCCCTGACACGTTCTTCATCATTATTGGAGAATGCAACCAGGTGAATCTAAAGTCTGTTTTTATCAAAGTTCTAATCATGTGTGAATTTTGCAGCAAGGGAAAATAACTCATTAGACATAGACATAAACAATTCTTAAAGAACAACACCCCCTGCATGTGGATTCCCAACACACAGAATCATTTTATTAATTAAATTTATTATTTGTCTGCATTAAAAAATGGACACCTGCAAACTAAACTTTAGTCATTAACAGCTTGTTAGATTTGTTTCATGCAGTGTAAAGTCCTTTTTATTGCTTAGGTTAATGCATTAAGAATTTTTTTTTAAAGGAGAAGTAACGATAGTTACTAAAGTAAGCGATTAGTAAATGCTACCAGCTTCACGTTTCTTTCTGGAACAGATGCAGCAGGCCGTCCTGTAAACTGGGCTCCAGGGAAAAAGAAGAAGGACTTCTCCTGTAGTGACAGGCTGGTGAGACTGGAGCAAACTCGCTTAGAAGTAGTGACAAAGATAAAGTAGTGCTTTTTACTACTTACTTTGTGTAAGATATTAAATGAATGCATTGTTGAAAGTTGACACACGTAATTTAGTGTTCAGTTTCCTGATGGCAGGATGGATTACGTTTTTGATGGTTGGCATCTTTCTTTCTTTTTGCATCTAGTTTGCTCTAAACATTGGTCTACAGTTTCACACTCCAGAGGAATTCTTCCTGGGATGGAAAGCTGCTCCCTTCAACATGCCGTCATTTGATCCGGTGATCTGCTGACCTGTTTGTCCGTCTTTGCCTCTGTACATATTTTCCCTGTTTGTTTATGCTTACTTGAGTTGGATCTTAGTTGATCATACCTGTACATGGAAGGCCCTAGAGTTTCTGAGAGAACATACCTAAACAAACAGCACTGTGAAGACCAAGGAGCAAGACCAAGGACAAGCTTTGGGACAAAGATCTGGAAAAGTATCCATCAGAATTTGGTTATAAAAATCCTAAACTTTAAACCTCCTGCAGAGCAACATTTAAATCCATTATTTATGGAATGTAGTATGGGCAGAATGTCACAACTATGATTCCGCCTGCAGAAAGCCATCTAACAAAAGTGATCAGGTAAAAGTCAGTAATGCAACCAGTAGGTCAAGGTTAATTCTGAATGTGCTGAAAAGATCCAAAGCTCAGATAAGATGTTCAGGATAACTATAGACCAAGACAAATGGAGGAAAAAGTCTATTTGAGCTCAGCAAAAGGCATGTTGGAGATTTAGCAAACATGTAGACACTGCGTCTCTGGTCTGATGCTGCCAAAATTGATCTTTCTGACCTTGTTACAAAGTGTTAAGAACACCATCCCCACAGTGAAACATGGTGGTGGTAGCATCATTTGTGCATGCTTTTCCATCCGGTTCCAGTCTGTAACAGACTTGAGACTTTGGCAGAGATTCATCTTTCAAAAAGGCAACAACATACTGGACATAATGCCGAAGATACACCACAGTGGTTCAAAACCAAGACTAGGGGTATGACAGCGTGGCCCAGTCAAAGTCCAGACCTCCATCCAGTTCAGAATCTGTGGCAAGAGAGTTGGAGCACTTTTAATTTACCAAGAAGAATAGGCAAAAATATGAGGATCCAGATGTGAGTCACACATCCAAGAAGACTTGCAGCTGTAATTGCAGTCAAAAGTGTATTGAAAAAAGTATTGACACATAGTAAATGCTTAAGAAACCAATGAATGACTGATTTTTTTTCTTTAATTACACCTTGTGACAATAAAATAAAAACAGCTCCTCTAAAGAGACCACGTGGCCGACACTGTGAATTAGTGTAATTATTCTTAGTATAATGTTATCATCTGCAGAGGGGATTAGACCCAAAGGCTCGTCTGTATGACCCTCCTGATGCCTCGCTCACTTCAACCAGCCAGGAAGTCATTGTTGCAGTTGGATTCCCTGGATGTGAGTCTATTTTTTGTGAAATGTTTCTTATTCCCTTAAATCCTGTCAAATCTCCTTACCCTTGTTTTTACATTTGCAGCTGGCAAATCCACTTTTTTCCAAACCCACATCATTCCCAAGGGATATGTGTACGTGAACAGGGTGAGTAGGAAAGGGTTAATGCAACCGAAGCACACCTGAGGCGGTGCAGTGTATTGTTTGGTGTTTAGATGCAGAACATTGTGAAAGTAAACTGCTTTGTAAAGTGGGTTTAAAATGATGCGAGTCACACAAATGATGATTCTTTTCAGAAGTCCAACATGAACACTTGTTTATTTAAAAAGGTGTGTGTGTGTGTGTGTATATATATATATATATATATGTATATATATATGTATGTATGTATATGTACATGTATGTGTATGTATATATATATATATATGTGTGTGTGTGTGTATATATGTATGTATGTATGTATGTATGTATGTGTAATTAAAGTGTGAGAGAGGTACATATTTAGGTATATACACAGTTCTTCTATTACATTGACCTCCATATTGGGGGTCATATTTAATGACAAGTATTATGACTAAAAAGTGTTTACTTATCAGAAATTGGCCTTCTTTGATTTCCTTAATGCAAATTACTCAGTGGGCACAGTGGTGCAGTGAGTAGCATTCCTGTTTCACAGCTCCAGGGTCCATGTTTCAATCCTGATCTTCAGTTACTGTCTGTACAGAGTTTCATATGTCTGCATAGGTTTTTACTGGGGTTCTCTAGTTTCCTCACTCTGTCCAAACCTATTTCATTTTATTCACTTATTTTCTTCACAAATTGATATTCATATTATTATACAATACAGCTAATCCAACCAGCTGGAATGGATTAGAGGTAATAATGGTCACCAGGAGGCCCTTATGTCTAATCCAGCCCTTATACTGGGAGCAAAATGCAACCCACTCAATCCCATTTTCCATTTTTTGGTAAGAAGAATTTCTGCCCGAGCACTGACAGTGTTCAACGTTCAGTTATGATTATTGCTTTTCCCAGTTGTTGGCCTACTGCTTACAGGCCGCCTCTATATTCTCCTCTTGTATTAGTCTGTTGCCCACCTTCTCCAGACAACCTAGACAGAATCTGTACTTTATCCAGCAATTAAAAGGTATTTTGAAAGGGAGAAAATGACAAATTTAAATAGCGTGAAGAAAAATTGCTTCCAGTGGTATCATATGTAGCATACTTTTTAATTTTATTTCTTCACTATGATTTTAAACTGTTTATCAGTATTTTCCTGACCTCATGCAGAACTTTATGATTTATTCAATTTAGTACAACCTAGTTTTCAGGATGCTGACTTTTTATATCATCAACATATTTCAACATAAAGAGAGAATTGTACTACCAACAACAGGTAATTTAATATATTTTATCCATAAAGACAAAATAATAAGGATGCACCACATAAGATTGTGCACATCTGCCCTACTGCTTTTTTGTAACATATGTGTAATCTCCATTAAAAAAAACATTAAAATTGCATTGCTCTATTAAATTAACCAGTTTATTACACAATACTCAGCAATATAATTGCTGTTAGGATAACAAAAGCATACTCAGTCAGATTTTACACTTCACACAAGGTCAAATCTCCTCTTTCAGATTGTGCTATCAAAAGATCCAATGCACATTATATAATATAGTCCATGCACAACATACAAAACTATAAAAATGTGAATTGCAGTCCATCAGCATTCAGTTCTACTAATAAAAATACAAAATAAGAATTTGTTTTTAGTATTGTCACGTCAACTCATGCCCAGAACTCCACTTCTCAGAATGTGCAGCCGTCTTCCAACACACACACGGAGAGAGAGCGAGAGAGAGAGAGAGAGAGAGAGAGAGAGCTTTCTATTTGTATGATTGTTTCTCTGCCTTTTGTCTCTGCCTACTCCTGCCTGTTTTGTACATCACATGACCACTGCTTGTTTACCGTTTTTGATATTGCCTGCCGATTTGGATTTGTTTACCAGCCTGTTATCATTAAAACTTCATTTGCATTTCATCCTACTGTCCCCTGCATTTGTGACAAATATATTTTTGAAGCAAACAATTAAATAAAACTCACATTGTTATAATTGCAGACTTAGACAACACAATATAAAATGAATTTCTTATTTTACAATGTTTCTAGCAGGAAACCATCCTGAAAGAGAAAATATCTAACTGTATTGTATTTATTATGTATTTCCAATATTATATTCTTTATTTACAGAAAGTGAACAAGAAAAGTGGTTCCAAGACGGCTTTAAAGTCTTCATTTATGACACAGATTGAAAATGAATCTAACTTTTGTCTAATCTCTATGAACACTTTTTTTTCAGTAAAGAACATAATAAGCTGATGAAACTCCACTCTACATGAGAAAGGTTTCAGTTCTCCTTTGTCTTAGAACTTTCTCTGTAAGCACTTCCTGTTCAGTGCTCAGAATTCAATATCAGTTCTTATAGTTGTTCTGGATTGTTACGAAGATGTGGAGTTCAGGAACAGAGTTCAAAAATCTAGGTAAGATGTACAGTTCATACTTATATATAAAATGTAACTTATCCTCAGGTCATCTGATTAAATTACAAATTACATGAAAATGAAATCAAAGTTATTTTTTTTAAAATTCAGATCAAGTCTTACATATCTCTACACATGTGATGTTAGAAAATTGACCAGTTATGACTTCACAGTGTATCACAATAATTTTCCTGATTCAGATTGGAGAACATTCTTTTTTGTAGCAAAGGAACTTTCAAAAACTTCAGTGAAGGTGTGAAGATAACATGGATATTGGTTTAAATTCCTTAACCTGCATACAATGAAGGAATTGATATGATTTAATTTATAGGACACTTACTAGTGAGGCAGAATTCACTCCCAAACTTGATGCAGGCCTAACAGTGACTCAAACATGGAATTTGAACTCACAACAATCTACTACTGAGTAGACTACTGAGTTATTGTTAAAATTGAGCTTTAGATTTATTGTGATAGCATGTCCAATACCATGCATGTACACATCATGTCTTGACTGTATAACAATGTCAATCACTGAATGGATCTATATTGAATCATACTCGCACTGCCCACAAGTAGCTTAACCTTTAACCATTTATTTTTGCCCAAGACTCTGAAGATGAGAGTGTCCTGTCTTCAGAGGAGGAACAAGACATTCAGGTGCTTTGACAAAATATTGCAATATTCCTTCATTATTAAGTATTTTGTTTAGTCATATTTACCCTATTATTAATAACTTTTGCAGTGTGAGATTTTGGAGAGGCAACGGGATGAAGCCAATCAGAGACTGTCTGACATGGAGGAAGGTGAGCTGACTGGGGCAACCTTGCTCTTTGACACAAATAGTCTCTCTGTATACCAGTAAAATAGTGGTATATCATGAAGAGCATGACATTTTTATTGACAGAAGCTATTATTTTTAACTTGAAGTGACAGACTTGGTGACTGATCTTCTTTCAACATTCTTAATCCTGCTTAACTAATCTTTCTTTTTCTGCATGAATTCCCATTAGCATCCACTCAGCTGCTGAAGGAGATAAACATGCTGGAGATTCAGTTTCAGATTGAACGCTCATGCAGAGAGAATGCTGAGTCCTTTGCCTTAAAGGTGGGTCCACCAATCTATCCAGTTAGAAGAAAGGGGTTTTGATCCTGAGCTTGGGTTGCTGTCTGTGTGGCATTTCACATGTTTTCCCCATGTCTGTGTAGGTCTCCCAAAAACATGCAATATGCCAACATGGACTTTAATTAGCTAGGCTGTATATTATTATGAGTGGCACTATGGTGCAATGGGCACTGTTGAAGTATATAAATATGAAATAAGTTATTTTAATGTTAAACTTATAAATATGTTTATCTTTTTTCTTTATATCTACATTTGGAGACAGTTAATGAGATGTGTTTGTACGTACCATTACTGGCAATGAAATTAACAGTGCATAACTTTCAGTGACACATTAACAACTCATAATAAACAATACAGGGAACATGACTTACTGATTGAACTGAGAACAAGAAATGAAAGACAATGGAAAAGAGAGAAAAACTTTACAAGGGCATGTGACTTCTTGATACTTATGCAACGTCATCTGCTATTCAGCTCTTCAGCAGCAGTAGCAAAGCAAATTATTCTGTAATCTGTTCAGTTATCAGTTATGTTTCCTCATTACTACAGTCATTATTTTAATTGATTAATTTCTAGGTTTCTAACTAAAAACTGGCAACATATAGAGAAGCAGCATTTTATATTGCATAGCGTTGTCCAATATATCAATATTATTTGGTAATTATTTCAGTGGATTAATATATGCAGTACTATTACAGTACTGTACTATTGCCTTAGTCACAACACATGATCTTTGAACTCACAGGTGACAAAAGAGAACAAGGCCTTAAAAAGAAAAAGTCAGGCTCTTATGCCTCTGATCCCAGAGCTGCCTGAAAACCTGGCTGCTCTGAACTTAGACCTAGATGATGATTCTACTTCTGACTTTAACACTTCAGTGGAATTGGCAGAAGAACCCCTTCTGAAAAGTCAGGCACAGATTAGAGGTAATCCTCCATCCTCAGATTCACACTCCACAAAACTGCTACGCACACATACCCTGTATATTAAGATCATGTAGCATGAATGATAGTTATGAAATTTAAACAAAATGACACTGACAACTTGACAGTTATTTTTTTTTAATTATTAAAACCAGCAAAGATGCTCTAAAATATTGGTAATATTATATTTCAAGTTTTTATTAATCCATGGGGGTTATAAATAGACTACTCCCATAAATGTTACATAAATGTCTCTTTATAGAAAGTTTAGCTATATCAACAATTGTACATTTTCTTTGTTAAATAACAGCAAGATTTTCAATCTGTTTATGATTAATCTATAACCCCAAATCAGAAAAAGTTGGGACGGTAGGGAAAATGCAAATTAAAAAAGGAAAGCAGTGATTTCTAAATTGATTTTGAATTGTGTTTCATTGCAGACTGTATGAACTCAAGATATTTCATGTTTTGTCTGGTCAACTTCATTCATTTGTTAATATACATCCATTCCTGTGTTTCAGTCCTGCAACACATTCCAAAAAAAGTTGGGATGGGGGCAATTTAGGGCTAGTAATGA
>JAOTRR010000056.1:10356163-10367110 GCA_028570945.1 Gogo arcuatus
AAGCGATTGGCAGCCATTTTGCCGAGTCGCTCGAGGTGATTATCGAGAAATAGTTTGAATTTCACGACCAATCAGAGCGCGCGATTTTCTATAATCACCTGCGTATTTATACTAAAAAATATTATTTTGTAATTTATCAGTTGCCGTTTTCTCTGTAATAATGAGAACATTTGAATTGTTTTTAACTTGTATTTATTACTTTTTATTTTTGCTTTCAGGCAAATTTCAAGTTGTGATCCAGAAAACTTAACATGGACAGAAACACCTCTCTGTCCAAATATGAATAATGTAATAACACGAATCTTTACTGTTTACAAAGAGCCAGACGTTTACAGCACATATTACTCCAGACGGGTTTCTTACACAGACAGATGCACTCAGAGACGAGCAGGTAGAACAGTGAAGCTGGGAATCAAATGACTTGATATAAGAAGAAGGAACATAACCAAGTGAAAATGAAACTTTCTCATTAAAATAATAATAAAAGTGGCCATTTGTGCTGCATTTATATTCCGACTCAGGAACTACAGATGTAAGCGGTTCTGTTATAGCAGTGCTCAAACGTTCTCACACACCTCAGCTCCATAGTCTTTAGCTTTATGTAGTAAAATCAGTAAACACACACCTTCTCACCGTAATGTTTAGAATCTAGTCTTATCTACCTCTTTTCCAAAAAATGATCCAAAACAAATTTGCAGCCAATAATGCTGCAGAGTTTACACACCCTCCGAGTTTATATTGTTTAAATTAAACAAATGATGGCGATTGTTTATTAAACCAGTAGAATCTCATATATAATGACACAAGGTACCTGATTTATTTCTTCTTTTTTAATTGATTCTGAACATTTGTAAGCACACTGTAAAGACTGAAGTTTTGATTTCTTATACTTCTGTAAATGTTTTCAACCACAGGCTGAATAATTCCAGGTACATTCATTTCTTTTACAATCTGTTCTAGTGAGAAGAACCAACAAACATCTGTGTTTAAGTGTATTGTACTGTGGAGCTTGAATATGAACACATGTCTGTGTGAGGTGTCTTTCAGCCGGAGCTCCAGCCGTCACACCTCCTGATATAAAAGAGGCTCATTTTTATGTCAATTTAAAACTTTTCACTGCTTGTAAATGCCATTTGCTGTGTTTCATTTTCTCTGATTGATGTATGTTTAGGGTTTAGATATATTTTTCTGTCCCTTTTGGATCTATGCAACTTCTCGAAGTGAAAGTGACTTTTTGTTTTGTGAAAAGAATAAATTACAGCAGTTTTGAATTTGCTCATTATTTCGACACCCATGAATATCACAGATTTTAACGCGACATGAATGTTTTTGGGATGAAAACGCAAACCCGCTGCACTGGAACCTGTGAGGGCCTGAGGTCAGCCTCTGTGTGCTGCACCTCCATGCTGTTGAATGATCCTGAAGTGATCAGGCCTCCGTTAACCATCACGTGTCTCAGCTGTCTGAGGCTGAAGATAGACACCAGCAATTTGTTGAATGATCATGCCAGCTTGTTTGCAGTATAACCACTGAACATTTCCCAGTTGTTTAACCCTGGACAGTATTTAGTGTTTGTACTGTCCACACTCTTGGTGTCGGGCCGCTGGTTCCAGTTTAATACATTTTCAGTTTACTGTTAGATTCGATATACTGCCTGCTATTCACATTGCTTTAACATTAACACTGACACTTTTGTACACTGATATTAACATTTCACGCTACACATTGACCCGCACAGTTCATTTTACCTGTTAAACTTGAAACTGAAGTTTTTGTAGCTGAGGATGAACAGTAAAATGTTCACGCCTTTTATTGCTCACATTACACTTAATCTGATGATCACTGGATTATCATTTGTTTATTTACCTTATCACCACCTTGCACTAATAATGACAAAACTGAAGGAACTCCAGAATGAGCAAAGCTCAGCAATGTTAGTGAGAGAGATCTGAATGTGCATGACTAAGTATATAGGTCTATTTAAAAGAAAAAAACCCTGAGTCTGCAACTTTAATTGGCCTAAATGTATTTAAAGTATTTCAAACAAAATTATATTTAACAAAAATATCGCTTATGCAAAAATTTTAGAAACAATCCCACGGACCCCCTGTAATTATGGCACGGACCACAAGGAGTTAATGAACCTTGGTGTAGGTGATTCATCTGTTTCCAAAGAAATTCAAAACAAAGTCCTTTGAGCAAGACTTCAATAAGAGAAATCTGTCCCAGTAATAAGGAACGAAACTGAAACTTTGCTTTGGGTGTTAGGACAAAGTTCAGGGCTCTGCCCTCTCTGTCCTTTCTGTCACCACCCCTCACCCCCCCGTAGCGTCAAAACAGGATTAATGGAAGTTTGGGATCTTGAGGCACAGACGAGCCGCAGCTGGTCCATCAATGCAGTGAACAGATCACTAAATCCCCTCCATTACAATCCACTGGCCCTAAGTGCTGCAGTTTTACTGTGTGCCTTCACTAACGTTCTCCATTCAGCGTTCCTGAGTGCACTGGAGTCAGGACTAATCTCAGCCATTTAGGGAGAACCTATAAATTCACCTTATATGTTGGAAAACAAATTTTAAGTGCAATTACTCTTCGACTTTTAATAGATCTTTGTGTAATATTAATGACAAGACTTTACTGTTCAGTCTGTACATTTTGTATAATCAGTAAACACTGAACATCCAGCACACGCTTTAGTTCAATCTGCAAAACTGAGAAGGTGCCAAAGCCAAATCAGTGTCATATAGTACCTTAGATTGTGTATGATGTTATGTACAGTACTGCGTAAAAGTGTAAGAAACCTATTTTATAAAAATAAATCAGGTCTTGGATTATTTTTTGGTCGATGCATGGAACAACTTTATTTATTTAATTTATTTAATAAAACTGCAGGACAGTGAACCTGAGCCAAGTGATACAGTTTTAAAAGCAAATGATCGTCACACCAAATAATGGGCCTTGTTTATCAATCCTTTGCAAAATGTGTGTAAATATTTTTATAGGCCAAGCTGAAATAAAACCAGATGTATAAAAGTTTCTTTAATGCTGATTTTCTTTGTACTCAGTGCATATGTTGAATATGACAAATGTGAGTCACCTATGAAATTTCCAAGCATGTTCATGGCACAAGTGATTTACTTACGCACATAAAACTATAAAAGGCAAATCTCAGAGAAATGAAAATGTTAAAATCATGATTAAACAGTGAAAGAGCCTCTCCTAAATGCAGTGCTAGAGTGCTTTTCCAATAATGCAGCTCAGCCACTGCAGGGTGCCATTTCTTTTGTCCTAATTGAATGGCTAGACTTCTCTGACTTTATGGATTTGTTTTGGATTGCTTTCTTTCAGATCATTAATAGTTTGTGTGCAGCTGAAATAAATAAGTGATTTAAACACAAAAGCTTAAAAATAACTCATGATATGGTTTGAAGTTGATAAACTGAAGCTCACGTTAAATTTATTTTAAAAAAGAATGTGTATGAATATGTTGGTATACACATTAAATGAATTTTCATAAATACCACATTTCCTGTGTAAATGCTCCATAATATATATGATCTAGTAAATTTGTTTATATCCAGCTTGATGAATGAAGTCCATTGATTTGATTCAGATTTTTATTTTATGTTTAATGCAGAGACTTAAAAATTATAAATTTGCTGAACTACAAAATCTGACGGGGTTTTTTTGGACATGATGAACATGTTTTTCCAGGGTAAGTGAGGAAGTGTGGCAAATGATCTCATTGTTTTCACCATCAATTTTAAGATGTTTAACAGAAAAGACTGAACCACTGAGAGGAGGAACCTGTGTGGAGGGCGGGGCAGGTAACGTTTCATTTGAAAGTGGGATACAATAACTTCTGATTCGCCACTCTTATTCCAAAAGGGCCAGTTTCTTTGTTAGAGAGCAGGAGTGGACGGCAATAGCAGGATGACTGTGGGCTTTTGTGCGTCAGTGAAAGGATTAAGATTTGAAAAGGAGTTGGGGAAGGACCAAAGACTTGTACCTAATCACTTCCCCTGTTAATGCCTGCTCCTGATTAAAAGGAGAGAGACTGTATGGGGTTATCGAAAGGACTTGAGAGTTAAAAACTATGCAGGATCTATTTTTAAAAATGCTCAGTGTCCTGAGTCGACACTTGTGAAATACTGAGTCAAGGTTTTCTATGTAATAACACTAAATACTCTGACTGTACATTCACTTCCTCTGAAGTTTCCCGAAAGACCATGAGCACACAAATACAGTCAGGTTTTCTCAAGGGAAGTCTCTGTTCTCAAAATATACATGACCTGTGCATGAAAGGACAGCATCAGGACTGTGCTCTTGCCTTGTTCTCCGAATGAAATGCTCTGTCAGGGTTAATCCTCACACTGACAGTCTCTCGAGCTCAGAGTCCTTCACAGCTGATTCACATTATGTCACTGCCACTGCAGGCCAGTAGGGCTTCTTCTTCTTCTTCTTCTTCTTCTTAAAGAAAAAAAACTTTCTTTGTTCACCTCCTTAGTCACTGTGGACCCTCTCCCCCTCCCCCTCCCGTCTCCTTTTTTCTTCCCTTTTTCCTCTCTTGTCCCATTTGGTATCTCCATGGCAATGGGACATTTGTGTAGTGATGGACAGAGTGATGTCCCCCCTTTTGCCTCATCTTCACTCCCTCCTGCTCGTCCCAGCCTGGAGCTCAGGACCCTTTTGTGTGACCTTCCCCAATTCCAACTGAATCAACAGGCTTGCTGTTAGTGAGAGTGTAACAGCGGCGGATCTGGCAGAGGGGGAGTCGTGACCTATAACCCGACTGTGTTACCTGCTGGGTATGACCCTCAGTGGAGCTTGACTTCATCAGACGTTGCATTTCTAATGGATCCCAGCTGTATCTAAGGGGCGAAGCTGATCTATCTGTGAACCAATTACAACACAAACACAGACACTTTGTTCTGCCAGCTATGATTTCACATCACCTCATCTCAGCCATGCAGAAAGACCAAGGATTACAGGCAACTTTATCTAAAATACTTTATGTATTTTAATTATTTTCTTAGTCCTGGTCCTTGAGAATGCTTTTACTGGATGTCTTAAAATTCCATTCACAATAAACCTGCTTTTCCCCCACAATGCATCATAAGCAGTGTGCTCGAATGGGATAAAATGGATTTACATTCACAGCGTCTTATCAAGAGTGATCGAGCAAATCCAGGGACTTCATCAGCATTGGAGTCTCTGTAAAATAACATGTCCTGAGGATATGGTCTAAGAATAAAACCCTGTTATATAGGAGTTAGTGTGTAAAATGTGTAATGAAGGTTGCTCCTGGACCAAAACTGAATAAGTAAGAATTAAAATATTTCAAGATGTGCTGTTATAGGAAAATAATCAAGGTCAGGGGGGTGGTGGTGGTGATGATGCAAAGCGGAAGTTATTCTTTATCCCAAAGATTTTTATTCCTCTTATGCTGTATGCTGTATGACAGCAATTTTCCGATGATTTCAATATTTCATTTATTTACAAACATGTAGTGTTTTTTTTAACACTTTAGAGTTACATTTGCTCTTCCGGAAATTCCACAAGACAAGTGAGTTCATGTGATCATTTCCGTAATAAACATCGTTCCCTCACCAGTGTCTCTTTATTCTCTCTTTTCAACATCATACAAGATAAAAGGAGTTTGTCATGTTCCCATGAATCTGGAAAGCACGAAGTTCTCTTTCCTGAAGACTGCCATCATGGAAAACATACTGACTGACAAAGAGCTGACACTGGAGACTCCTTCCATAAATGTTAAATAAACAGAAAGCTTCACCATATCGATGATATATATGTTTATCTTTGTTCAATAATGTTTTCCTTTATTATTAGCCTTAGATCAGGTACATCATCTAACATACAAGTCCTTGTCCTCCTGTCAGAGCTGCTGTTATAGAAAATTAATCAACACCTTCTGACCAATCAGATTTGAGAATTCTACAGCGCTGTGGTCTGATCTAAAACGGTAAAAGTGTACAGTAGGTGTAGGATTACTTGTATGTGTATGACATTTACAGTAAGTGTTGCAATGACAGCTGATTTTCTGCTTCTGCTATTTCAGATGTTTCACAAATCAGACTGCAGGCAGCACGATACTTAACCTTTCAAAAATTATATATAATTAAAACTTATATACAGCAGTATCTTAATCGCTTGAGTCCCTTGATAAAACTCAGTGCAACATGTAACGTATAAAAAGAGCTTGTAGACCAGGAACCACGCACCTTATCAACATATTTTTCAGGAATATAATCTTGCTTTATATTACCACTGAGAAAAAATAAATAGTAATGAGAAAGAAAAAAAACAGCTCTGCTGTTACTGCAGATAGGAAGCAGTGTAGAGAACTGGAGAGCGATGTGAGCAGTAGCACCTAAACGTCTCCATATGTTTCAAGCTGTAGCTCATCTGCCTTAACTTGAGCTGAGGGGCAACTGGAGGTTTCGGATGAAGTGCTGCCCTTAATGTCCACCCAGCCCCCACCTGGTTCTTTCCCCTCAGGAGTCACAAATCAGAGCAAAATCCAGACGATCTGTCAAGTCGTCTTAAGGAGGAATAAACAACGTGATGATAAGCCTGCGTAACCTGGACCTGGTCTGGATTCAGAAGTCATCTGCAGGCCAGGCGGCTGAAGTTAAATGGTAGAAGAGAAACAGGGGTGTGTGTGTGTGTGTGTGTGTGTGTGTGTGTGTGTGTGTGGGTGGGAACGTTTTAAGAGAGGAGAGAGAATCATTTCATATTAAATAATGCCAGAGAAAGAAAGCACTAATTACAGTCAGTATTGTAGTTTTGAATTGTAATGTTATCAGTAACTACAACACTTCTGACTAATCAGCATGTCTTCTGGTCTTCTTCTGGACTCTGTGGAGCATCAAAACAATTATATGCACAAGGTGCTCTAGTTTTTATCCATATAGTTTAGGCTTGTTTTTAATTTCTTGACAGCTATATCGTTTCCGGACTGTGCCCCCATGAAAACAATGTCCTTTAAGAGCTTTAAGAGCCAGTAGTTTTTTATAAGTTTGCTCCTCCATGTTCTCCGGTTTCCTGATACGGTCCAAAAAACATGCCGGTAGGTGGATTGGCCATGCTGAATTGCTCCAGGTGTGAATGAGTGCGTCGAGATCCCGCTATATTACCGTTAAGAAGATCCCTCAAAATGCCGGCTTTGGTTGTTTACACTGAACCAAATGAAGCTGCGCCAGTGTGTGTTTGTACACAGCGTACGGAACCAGAGGCGTGACGTGGAACACAAGGGAGAGTCGGCATCTAGGGTGATGTATAACATACTACGTGTCTGAAATACGAATACCCAGGGCATTCCGGCACTGCTTTCAAAACAATAACAGCAGGTGAACTGAGTGTTGAGGTGCTTTTGTTAGCCGTCACATTTCTACCACTTTTTACACGCAAGTAAAGTTGCTGGGCATCGTGTTTGTGCGATCAGGAATATGTTGGAACTGGGAAGAGATTTGCAGCAGAAAGGTGTGCAGACCTTCGACGCTGTCGATGGAGATGTTTGAATTCGCTCTGGTCTCAGAAAGAAGAATGTCAATGCCAAAAACGTCACCCCTCTGTCCCGCCATGCTGGCTTGTGCCGTATACACAGACGTTGCCTCTGGTTCTGTTACTATCAATCAATCCGGCTCAGAGGCGGAACAAAATGACCCCCATTCTATATTCGGACCTTTTACACAGAATGGCAAGGTGGAAAAAGGCACAGCATTCCTGCCTGTGGAAAAGGGGCTGATGGTGCCCAGCGATGGACTGGAGTCCCATCTGGGATGGGATCTCTCCAGGGCTGACCCCATATCTCATTAGAGGAGTTTCTGAAGTTTATTATGAGTCGATGACCCTGGTGGAAGCGAAGGAAGAGAGCTCTACAAGTTGGGGGTGAGCTCTGTGTGTGTGTGTTGGGATGGTGGTGGGGGCAGGTCTCCATTCCTTTACAGCAAGCAGATGTTCTGCTAGGACCAAACAGCTCCAGGCACTAAGTGAGGCATTAAATGTTGCAATGCCCAAATACACCCTCAATGAGACTCCACACATGAGGGATGTGTAGGATTTTTCCAGCTATTCTAGTGCACACACCCCTCCCCCCTCCCTCCACCCCCCCCACCTACCCCATATAAGTACACATTTCCATGCTTCTTGAATAGCCATTAAAGACCCACCTATAAAGGGGGCCAGCAAGGAGCGGAGTTTGAAAGGAAATCTGTACAATCCAGGATAAGATTGGGCCCTTGGTAGGGAGCCACACAATATGCAGCCCTAATAAACTTCCTGTGGGACCAGGGCTTTAAACTAAAAAAAAAAAAAAAATCCCCCTGGTTAAATTGACAGTTCTTCAGGCTTTAATCAGTTCAATCTGGTCTTTTCAGAGTTTAGTCTTTTCTAGGCTGCTTCAGGTTTACCACAACACCTAAAGCACTCATCTGAATGTTTTCCATCTCAGCTTCAGCCGTCTGAAAGTGTCTGCATCGTGTTTAATGAGGAAAGTTGTGTGTGGAATGAAATGCTCAGTGTGATCCAAACCTCCTTCAGCCACAAGTGAGACTGACAATCAACTTCCTGTCTAAAATCACAAGATATTCTCAAAAGCAAAGTGTTCAGGCAAAACGTTTATCTTAATGAGGCAAGGTCAGTGACATTTTGTTCATCGTGCAGCTCTGACAGTAGCTCCAGCTGTAATTCAGCTCACAGGTTTATAGTAATGTGCTCTTTTTTGTAATAGAATAAATTATCATTTCTATATTAATAATTCTTTCAGAGGGGCTGGAATAGCAGACGCTCCACATACAGTAATCTACAGAGAAGAATAAACGGATTAAAAAGCGTGTAAAGGCCAGTAAGTTTTCTACCACAGGAAAGTCTTCAGGACAAAGCAGCTCACACTTTCTGGTTCCTTTGTAACATGACAAGCTGCATTTTTTTTGTCTTATTAACATCAAAAGTAAGAAAAAAAAGAGAGGGGGATGACTGTTTATAGCTGCTATAATGTAAGCGATAACAGGAATTAACTTTCTCATTCCACAACATTAGATGTAACTATAAATGGTTAAAAAGCTCAAAGTGTCACTCATTATTAAATTAAACATTTCAATCCTTGGCAAATTGCTGTGGCATAAGCAAAATAAAACACTTTGGATGTTCTGTTATTGGAAAATAATTCACTTTGGGGTGGAAACAGTATCTCATCACACCTCCCTGTCATCATTACATTTCCACAAACAGCACACTTTGTTAATTTGTATTCTGTCCATTATCGGGAGACAACACAGTTAAGAGTAAAGGCTGCTTAATTTATTTTATAAAAGGTGAAGGCACTTTGAAACTGTGATTTGATTTTATGTTTAATTTTAATCTTTAATCAAAGTTTAATTTTGTCCATTTTGTTTAATTCCATCCACACAAACACGTGCTGTGACTTTTCTTTTGCTTTGAGATCATACATCAGCACTGTTATGGACACCACACAAAGTCCTTGTGTAATGCTGTTCTGGTCTGATTCCTGTCTGCTCTGAATGCCAGGACAGTGTGGTGAAGTTATTTATTGAGGTTTTAGTGATGTATCCTAAACAATCATACAGTTTCCTATAACAGTGTGTTCATTGCACTTACACGGTTGTTTTGTGAGAACTTGCCATGGTCTTTGGATGCCTTGTTTCCTTTAAGGTAACTGGACACCTGTTGCCTCTAGGACTTGGATTGCTGGGTCCTATCTCCTAAATACACACTCTCAATCTTCGAACACAAACACACACACACAGTCACTTAACCTCAGGCAAAGGCAAAACAATGTGGAAGGTTTACCTTTCAGGTTGTCGTAAGTCCAGATCGTTTTGACTTGTCTCAGTGTCACTGCATCGCCTGCAACTCGCTGTGTCAGGACCTGTAAGATTGATGGCTCGACTCCACACCAAAAGGATAAACACAGTAAATATCTCTGCTGTCCAGCAGCATTGGGAAATGGAAGGGGGGGAGGAGGGGTGCTAAGGGTGATGCAGCACCTCCTGGTGGAACACAGTGGAAATGTTTAATCGTTCGAGTAAATTTAAAGGCTATAGCAGCTTTAAAGGATGCTGCGTGTGAAAAAAAGGAATTATAGTTGGCTTAAAATGGACAACATAGTCACAAATATGTACATCAGTATAGTTCAGATAAAGTGACTACTAACACTGCATTCATGATGCCTTATTAGTGACACTTTTCAAGTTGCAAGTAATGACGTCGTTTCTCACCTCGGCACAACCGACGTGTGAAGTGTAAAAACAACAAACGCGTTAGAGCATTTAAATAAAAGGTAATACAACATTTTAACATGACTGGGCGAGATGTTTAAAGTGAGCGAGAGCAATAACATCATGTTTAAAATATAAAAGATATACATTAGGCCATTATCATTTTTGTGATTATTTATTTTATGAAGCAATTAAACTATAAAAATGACAAGATGAATGAGCTTTTAAATAAATATATAATGAAAGTAAAAACCACTTCCATTATTTTATAGTATAAATGTAGGAAACATGAATAAAAGAAAGTAAAAAAAGGAAATTACAAAGGGAATTTTGCATTGTGTGGTGCAAACCTGAAACCATATCTGAGTGTGGAGTTTATTCTCATTACTCCATGAACATCATCTCTGTGCTCTTGTGCTCGATTAGAAGTTAATTGTACTTCAGTTTGGGTTGCTGCCAGAAAGTGGGTTAAATGTGCTGAAGGTCATATTTTTGTACACATGTGTATAAAGTGCCCTCCACAATTATTGGTACCCCGTGTAACGTTTAGTAAAAAGGTTTAGAAAAAAATCCACCTTTTGGTGAAGTCGCTTCATCTCATACTGAAAAAATGAGAAAATCCAACCTTTAATAGAAATAAATTTATTCAGAGAAAAACAAATCCCTCATCAAGAAATAATTATTTCCA
>JAOTRR010000056.1:10375479-10392411 GCA_028570945.1 Gogo arcuatus
TACAATGGAATCTCTCAGAGTGGAGAGAGAGAGAGAGAGTGAGTGTGTGTGTGTGAGAGAGAGAGAGAGAGAGAGAGAGAGATGGGGGTGGAGATCTACAGTACTGTACAGCAAAAAGACAAAAAAGAAATACTGGAGTCCCTGTAAAACATAGTATACAATCATTCTTGCATAATGCAACACTTTCTCAGAGAGGAGAGGAACGTGGGGTCTGAGGTTAGAAAAGGAGTCAAAACTCAACAAGAAAAAACTCGGTCCCTGTGAGATCAGAAATAATGTGCAGAAATATGTAGACTAGTGCTCTGTGCTGAAGGCTGCATCCTAATACTCATACGTCCATACTCTTAGTATGCAAAAAGCAGTACGCAGGGTTTCTGAATACTCAGTAGACGTTTAATAGACACCCGGATGATCTACTGCATCTGTAGTATGCAAATGTACCACGCTACACTACGCTTTCCTGTAATTCACCTGGAGCCTCTGAATAACCCAAGAAGAAGAATCCCCCTGGGGGAAAACGGAAAGAAGATAGCGGACTGAAGTGAAGCCGGTTGTTGCAGTGGTGTACAAATTTGTCAGGAACTGTTTAAACATTTCTTCTGTTGCAGAATTTTTATTTAATTCCAGGGCATACGTGGGTATACATCATCTGTGAAC
The DNA here is from genome assembly GCA_028570945.1 of Gogo arcuatus. Taxonomy (NCBI): domain Eukaryota; kingdom Metazoa; phylum Chordata; class Actinopteri; order Siluriformes; family Anchariidae; genus Gogo; species Gogo arcuatus. Next base: position 10,376,137 of record JAOTRR010000056.1, read on the forward strand.
GTCTGGCTCAGAGGACAGGTGAGATGGCGGTGGAGTACGTCCAAATTGTGTCCTTATTCCTCGCTCACATACTCATAGAACGTACTTCAGTTACAGTCAGGTAGGAGATACTTCACCAGCGTTAGTACATACTGAGAATTCAGATGCAGCGTAAGTGTGTACAATTGAACTTGGCATGAACAGCTTTGGAAGGAATTGGTTATTGATTGATTTATTATGGAATTGATTATTCGACCTCATAATCATGCTTTCTGTGGTGTATAATACAATGTTGTTTTAGCTACTGACTGTGTGACTCTGCTGGACTAGCACTGCTGCCTCACAGCTCCACGGTTCCCAGTTCGATCCTGAGGCTGAATGTCTGTGTGAGGTTTCACATGGTCTCCTCGCGTTCGTGAGGGTTTCCTCCAGGTTCTCCAGTTTCCTGCCACTGTCCAAAAACACGCAGGTATGCAGATCGGCTTTGTTGAGTTCCCAACAGGTGTGAATGAGTGTGTGAATGGTTCCCTGTGACGGACTGGCGTCCCATCTGGGGTGAATTCTCCTGCCTTTTACCCAGGGATAGGATGTGGCTTCACGGCGACCCTGACCAGGGTAAAGCGAGTGAATGAATGAATGAATGAATAATGCTCTGCTGTTGTGAACACTCGCTGTGACATTTGTCATGCATTTATACTGTAATTTCTCCTGTGAGGTAGTAAGGTGTGTTTACCACCAGAGGACAGCAGAATCTTATTTGTAAAAGGAGAAAAACTGCCCCGCAAAATCAAGACAATTTTCTAAACCATGATTCCTGTGCAATAGTATGAATGTTTAGCAGAAATCTTAAATACCAACCTTCATTTAAAGACAAATGAGTATCATTCATTCATCTTCAGTAACTTCAGCCTATCCTTGGAACACTGAGTGTGAACACTAGCTGGGATGGCAGTCCATCACAGCGCACCATGCACACACTCATTCACACGTAGGAGCAGGTTAGAAACATTAATCCATCGACTGACATGATCTTTGGAGGTGGAGGAAACTGGAGAACCCTGTAGAAACCCACACAAGACACAGGGAGGACCTGAGAAACTGCACACACCCCTGAGCTCAGGATCAGACAGTGGAGCTGTGAGTGACTGCTGCTCCAAGTATTTATCCTAAAAGGAAAAAATAATACCTGTGAACATCACCACCTCCATTAGCGCTCGTCTCTGCTGTTGTGCAATGTTCTCTCCAGTTAGTCGTTATGAGCTCAGTTATCTGAGGAATTACGCAATATGTAAAACACTAAGTGCGTACATTTCACTTCAGTCATCTGAACTTTAAACAAACAGCTTTTTCAGGGGAACTGATTAGACATTATACAACCCCAGTCAAAAGTGCATTCCGTGACATTTCACATGATTGGCAAATGACTTGAGGAGCTGTGTTGGACTGTTACTAAAACCTCCCGTGAGCATCAATCGACCAATTGTAGCATAGCAACTGTTACTAGGCATGGGAACGTCTGAATAGTTTCAGGACGTTACACCATGCTGCCATGGTTGCGTGTGTGCGCGTGAGAGATACACAACCGGATGTCCAATATTCCAAAACGTTAGATGAACATTTACTCATTTCTCAAAGTTAAGATGCAGGAATTGAGTTGTAGGATCTGAATTAAACCATATGGAAGGTCAGATTACCAGTTAAACCTGTCAGTCACACAGAACACAAAGGTCTGATCTAAATGTGGAAGATACGTAACTAGTTGGTGAATCAGGATGATGAAGCCTCGATTGTAAACACACTGATTTTATTACTGTATATAGCTAAAACATCGAATGAAATGACGATGACGATGACAACAACAACAATAATAAACAGAGCTAAACTGTAGTCTAACAGTAATCTCATCGCTATAACCCTCATAAAATTTCAACTATTGAAAACTTTAGTCACAATATGCTACACCTCCATGTGTACATGATATGATCATCTTTTGATATATATATATATATTTGGGTTCTTGCATCAAGTTTGAAAGTATTTCAAAAAAACAAAAATGTTTGTCTCACTGTCCTTGTGAGGACCTTCCATTGACATTATTGTTAAAACATTTAATTAATGCTGTGACTGCACCGAAACCTAACCTTAACCTCAGTAATGAAAAGGAAACATTTTGGCTCTTTTATTTGTTTTATTTATTTTTGTTAAAACAACAACACTACTTTCCTCATGGGGACCATCAAAATGTCCCCACAATGTCAAAATGGTCAGATTTTCCTGTCCTTGTGGGGACATTTGGGCCTCAGTTGTATACAAAAACGCACATACACACACATTTTTGTACTTCTATCTTTGTGGGGACTCATTGACATAATACATTCGCTAGCCCCTTACCCTAACCTTAACCATCACAACTAAATGCCTAACCCCACCCCCAACCCTAACCTTAACCTAAACCTCATTCTGACCTGAATCCTAAGACTAAGTCTTAACCCTCAAACAGTGCTGTGAAGAAGTGAGGACCAAATGTCCTCACTTCACAAAAATACCCTAAATCTGTTGGTAAAAAAGGTATTCCGGTCCTCAATATGTAGCAAGTTCACACACACACACACACCAAAGGACAATTTAGTGTGGTTCGTCCATTTACCAGCATGTGTTGTGAGGAGAGATGGGGTGAAACCAGAAGAAGCTCACGTGGACGCTCTGCGAGAACACAAACTCCACACAGTAACCTGAGCTCAGGATCGAACCTGGGACCCTGAAGCTGTGAGGGGACAATATTAGCCACTACACCACCATGCTGATACTTCACCTTTCATTAATTTTGAAACTTTAAATACTACACGTGTTTCTTTTTATACACTATGATGAGATTTACACATACGGAGTGAAAAACGTTTAGCATATGCACTGAAACATTTTATTAATAATGTAGTGTCTGATTTAAGAACATTTAATATCAACAAGAATATAATCACAGCATGTTCCACTCAAAGGAGGTACTAAAAAACAACAACAACAAAAAACACTAATAGTGTAGTTGGCATGACACTTTCTGTCTCCACATCACTATGATGCTTCACTAAAATGTTTGTTTGGCCAAGAACTTCCTGATTTAAGCCACAAGTGACCAGTTTCACTTCCTTTCCTTTAATTTCCTCCTCTATGTACATATACCAGCAGGCCCCAAAAGAGGAAGTTATAACCTTTACAACACGCAGCTACTTCTACATGTGAAATCGCACCGACACATCGTTCTTTTGTTACTTAGTTTGTCCTCTGACAGGATTTCAGACTGGGTTTAATATTAATGGTAACAGATGTGAATGTTTAACGGTTTATAAAAGCCCATAATAGGACATATTGAAACACTGTAAGAGATTTTGTTTTTGCATGCTGGTGTGTGAGGCACAGAAAGGCCTCATGCATGTTCTGGCACATGTGTTGAAATGTGTTCCCGTAGTTTATGAATACTGTGTACTGGAAATCCCAGGAAATCACAGATAATGAACAGAGAGATGTGATCAAAATCAAATGACCTTCAGATTGCCCTGACATTCAACATTCAACACAGTCATGTGTTTACTTAAGTGACTGGCTGTCCTGCCATGTTTATTCATTTTATTATTTTTCTTTAAATAGCTGACTGTTTAATATGTAACTCCTTTTAGTGTTTTACATATCAGTGTCAGAAACACTTTATTCATCAGCAATAAATTGAAGCCGATTTAATACAATTTCTATGAAGATATGTAGATCATATATTCCCAAAATAATTTACATGTTCTTAGTAAATAATACAGATAGACAAACTGTAAAGAAAAAAAATAAAAATAAAAATCAGGGTTTGCCTGGAATTTGCTGTTCATTTTGAGAAACTGCGCAATGCTTCCTCGATGACGTTTTGCTGTGTACTTTACGAGACATCTCTTCCCTCCCATTTGGGCCTAAAAATGAACAGAATGCAACAGAAAGTTGTTCCTTAAAATCCCCCTCACTCCATCTGTGCTCCCAATCCAGCAATAGAACCATAAGCAATATTAATATCCTCTGAATTTAGAGTCAGAGAAAAGATAAATATTCAGGTTACTCTTCCATCATGAATTTTATTATTATTATTATTATTATTATTATTATTATTTTTATTTTTTTTTTGAGAGAGAGCCATGCTTAGAGGAAGTGGTCTACAGATGGAGGGGACAGGAAGGAGGAGGCAGGCAGGGAGGGTGGAGGGATTTGGTTTCAGATCCTGTTGGAGCTGAATGGCAACCTTTGTATTTCTCGCACAGCGCCTCCACTTCCCGCATATGTCTCAGAACCGACGTAGTACCTCCTTAGAGGAAGGAAAGAAGGAGTGGCCGTGTTTTCTGGCTCTCACCACATGATTCCTCTTCTGTCTGCATGCGCAGATTTGTCCAGAAGCCTGGGGCATTCTGAAAAGCACACGAAGGAATTGCACAATTGTGTTCTCCAAACACAGACGGGGGAAAACATGGCTTTCATAATACTTTTTTCATGAACCTTTTGACCTTTTTCTATACACGTTCGTCTCTGTGTGTTAATAAAAGTGATAGAGGAGAGAGAGAGAGAGAGAGATGGCATTCTTTGTGACTCAGTAATGTAAACATAAGCCATAGCTGTGCAAAACTGCTTAGCTGACGGATCAGAGGAATGGTATTCAGACGTTTGGACTTTAGATAAGTTCATCTTCAAACCTTTATTTCCACTTCGTCAGGATTCCACTTTGAGAAATATGGTACTAGATAACTGTTCTAGGCTTTACTTGATTAATACTCAAATACTCCTATTGTGAACATGTCCGTTCTTTCATTGTGTCAAAACCAAATGCGTGAGGTACCAGTGGTTATGTGATTATTAGCGGATTATCCAAGGATTAGTGAATTAATTCAGCGGCTTTGTATTGTGCTGTAGCTCAGAGACATCCATAGCAACAAGAAAACACACAACACAGATTTTCTCAAGGATTAACTTCGAGTTTAATTTCATGCTGCAACACGGGAGATTGAAATGCTTTTGGTTTCTTTAGTAGTAATATCCAATTAACCACAATTAACTCAGTCATAAAACCAGCACAACAATAGAAACAAAATATACCACTATAAGACCACTATCTAATTTCTGGCTTTTTATTGACCCTAAAACTCTTTCACAACACTGGAATCTTACTTAAAACAATCTGAAACCACAGACGGCCTTCTTTTTTCTTTGGAGAAATTGCATCAGCGTTTGAAATTGTGATTTCAGCTCCATCGTGCTGCTTCGCGATGGTAGAGATGTGGATGACTGTTCTGACTGCCTCTTTAAACACAACGTCAGAAGTGCGACTTTACACCTGACGTCAGCACAGGTTTGGCCTTCCTGACGTGGACCAGCTCCAAATCAATCAGACTCACTGATTTGTTTTTCATCTTTTGCCTTTTCTTGTAGGAAAATAACAATGAATAACAATCTTGTGTCTTGAACTGAGTGTGTATTGTATTGTTGTTTGGATATTACTCGTACCAGTTCATTCCATCTTCACATTAATTTCCTGAAAGGGTTCGTCTTTGGAAGAATAATTATTCACAATCTCTTTGCATTAGACTACCTGCATACACAATTAACTTTAGAAGTATTGGCACCCTTCAAGAAAACGACTGAAATTACAGTATTGTATAGAATGCAGCTAAGGTTGCACTCAAACAACTTTCTTTTCAACTTTTATTTAAAAAATTATTCTCACTAGAATTAATATAAGTGAAAAAAAATGAATAAATAAATATGAAGCAAATATAAATAAAATTTGTGGCAAAAATCCATCCTTGAAGCATATTTAAGATAAAAAGAGGTCTTGTTTGAGTTTGATGGCTTCATAAAATCCCACTAAACTCCACGATATTTTAGACTAAAACCTTCTTGCCTCTAAAATAGAAATGATCAAAGGAAAACAAAATCAATGTTGTATGACAGTCATTTCATTCTCCAGATTTACCATGATGTTTTAATGTTTATGCTCATTTGTGTTTATTTTACAACTGTATACATTTGTTATTTTTTTCTCTCATTTTCTAATTCTGGAGTTGACTCTGTAACCGTCAGCTACTCAACATTAAACTGAGTTTCACGCATTACAGCATTGTCTGGCCACTGCATTTTGGAAGCTTAAAAGATGAGCAGTAACTATTTGTGTTTTTTTTTTAACGACAGGTTCATGTTGCGACAGTACAGACGATATTTCTCAAGGCACAGACGCAGTACACTGAAACCTCTAGGAAGTGGCAGGTTCACGTCAAACCCTGCAGCTTCTGGTGCTGAACTAGTGATTTCATGGAAACTGACGCTTGTGTAATCAGTATTACAGATGATCATTGCATCATTATTTGATTCAACTGCTTATGATTAAATAGGAAGTAGCTCCAGAAAAAGACTAAAAATATATTTTCATGTTCCTTCTCCACGACTGTGTTCACAGATTCTGTGTTCAGTCTGTTCATGAACATTTGAAGTGAGCTTATACTTACTTGTTTGAAAATGTATTCACTACAGTGGGTTAGCAGACATATACTTTTCTCTTATGAGAGTTTCTTCAGGCATATTTGAGTTAAATGCTAGAATGGAAGGCTTTTGCTACACTGAGATGGAAACAAATGAGACAAGCAGTCATATGGTGGTTACAGAAGTGGTTACAGCCATGAAACCACTGAACTCCATAATGGAACAGTGTGTTTGGTTAGTGTTGGTTATAAGAGTTGTTGTTTTTTTTTACACTGTAGGGAGAGCTCTGATGGAAATAGAGGTAAGAATATTTTAAGAAGTGATTGTTTCCCTTTATTTTTCCATCGACCTCAAAGGTTCACTCAGTCCTTTAACAAGGTTTTTTTTTTTTTAAAAATAGACATAATAGACTTCATTCTCATAATAAAGTATCAATTTATTCTCTAAATTCAATCTAATGATCTAAATGTCCTATGAAGACCTACTGTATGTGTATTTGTCTATGCTATGCTACACTATAAGCTATTTTTTGGAAATATATGTATACTGTATTTAAATTTACAGTTTAAAATGAAGGTTAAACATGTTGAGTTAGTCACAAGCAAGATTAGCAGCCACTTAAACGATGTTTTAATATTCCTTGAAGTTAAACAACTATAAATTCAGTGTAAATCAAAACCAAGTCAAACAATGCTTTCCATTTCTCTTGAGTGTTTAAATCTGTTGTGTAGTGTGTTGTTTTAAACTGTTCAAATTCATCCTGTCTTGTTGTTTTAAAGGATGGGCTGTTTTCCACTCAAGACATGAAAAATTTGCTAGCATAGATTTCCAAAAATGCCTCGTCCATCTGGGGAGGAGGTCTAAGTGGTCTATTCAAACCACACTTCTCTTCATACTTCCCTCTCAAAAGTCACACACCTGTTCAAATATCCAACTTGACCACACAGGTCTTAAAAGAGGGATTGTTACTTGCTGTACACTGCTGTGTCATGTGTAGTGTTTCAAAATACACGAGTCAGAAATTATTTCAGACTCAACAAAAACACAATTATAGTTACTTGTTTGAAGACTGGCCTTTTGGCACTGTTCTGACACTGTACCACGGCCATCTCAAGAAGTATGCGGGGCCCAGAGTGGGATTTTTATTTTTTTTTGTGGGGCCCAAGTTAAGGGAATGTAGCTTGTATGTGGTGTGCGAGCAAAAATAAGCTATTGGACCAAACATAACTGATGCACAAACTACAGCAAATTAAGAATAAATAGTTAAACACTTTAGGATGTCACTTGCCATAGCTGTTTACATGGGGTTATATTTCTGTAACGATGCAGAGTTCATGCCTGGAATGTGTCGATGTTATAAGATTCCCTATCTGTAAGAGTCTCATAGTGAAATTAAAAACACACAGAGAATAAATATGGCTGCACATCTCAATCACAGGTGTAAACAGTAAATAAAAATGTGTATCGGCTTTTGATTTGGAAATATGAACAACTATTGGAGAAATGTTTGAGTGCAAAATGTAACCGAAAACTGTTTAAATAGAAAAAACAAACAAACAAAAAACCCCCGAAAGGCCCAGAGCATAAGAATAAAGAGGTGTGTACGGGACTAGCATTGAGGCCCATAGGCAGGATACTGGATATTTCCCCCAGTATTTAATAATACATCACTTCTTCTCAATTAAACATCACAATGAACAGACAGGGGCTTGAGGAAGTGGACTGTTTCAAGTACCTCAGGTCCAAAAACAGGCTTCCTCTGTCATGACAAGACTGAACCCCATCTGGAATTGCAACAACGTCAGCTGGCCAAGGAAATTCAGGCTCAAATCAAGTTGTTGGTGGTTTCCATTCTCTTGTACGGGCGCGAGAGCTGGACGCTCACGGCCAAGACTGAGAAGCGACTTGAGTACAAGTGATACAGGAAGCTCCTGCACATTTTGTACGAAGGACATATAACAAACGCCAGTGTACTTCAGGCAGACCATCACCACCCATGAAGGCAAAGAAGAACCTCTCCTCAACATAAATGGGCGCCACACACTTGCCTTGTGTGGTCACGTAACCCATTACAACTCTCTGGGTAAGACCGTTCACCAAGGCACAGGGGAGTGAAGATGCAGCAGGGGTCACTAGTGCAAATCCTGACTGGACAATGCCAAATGACCAGACTGCCGCCTTGCTACAACCTGCTAAAGACAACGGTGGAGCGTGTTAACTGCCTCTTGACTAACCCATCCACCTCAAGGTTCATTGTGCTGTCTGTGTTGTGTATTCTGAGATGTTTTACTGCTCACCATGGGCATAAAGAGAAGTTCTTTGAATTACTGATGCACTTTAAATTGGCCTTCTCCTCTGACCGCTCTGGCATCTCTGCTTGCATAACTGCTGCTCACTTGATTTTTTTTGCATCATTCTGTGAAAAATCTATTGACTCTTGTTTGTAAAAATCTCAGGAAATCAGCAGTCAAACTAGACTCTGTGGCATCAACAACCATGCAAATAACCAAGATCACATTTTCCCCATTCTGATGTCCGTGACCTGTATATGAATGATTTTATACATTGCGCTGCTACCATAAAAGAATCAATGTATGTGTGTGTACAGTATATATTTATTTAATTTGGAACTTTTCTTACACTTATGAAATCCAACAGAACTTTATTTCATACCCTTTAGTGCAAGTAAAGAATACCCAACCATTTTAGCTTAAAATATGACCAAGAAATGGAGAGTTTTTTTCTACCTTCTTCCACCTTGCCATCTTCCACTGAGACAGGTGTAGAAAGCCCAAAGCGTGAACAAGCACAGCAATATGACGATCAAGTCTTCAGTATGGATTTACAAGGAAGAAAAACCAAAGTGTCTGCCATGTGTTGACATACTCTCCATATGACGCCAAACAACTCCGAAGACAGTTTGAGACGACTCCCAAGGAGCATTTGGGCAAGCCAAAAGGGAATGAGACAAGCTGAACAGGTAGTATATGACAGTTAACAAGAAAGCATTGACAGCATCTTTCATTGAGAGGTCTGGGCTCTGTGTGGACGACTCGAGTACGTTCCACACCAACCTTAACACACCATGTCTTCATTGACCTCACTTTGTGCACAAGGGCATTGACAACTTGGAACAAGTTTGGGTGAGGGTCCTTACTTCTAATCAAGGTAATCTTAGTGCTGCAACACACAGAGAGACATTCCAGATAATTGTGAGCTTCCAACTTGGTGGCAAAATTGTGGGGAAAAACCAACTGCGGATGTGATGGTCAGGTGTCCACATACTTTTGGTCATATAGTGTAGGTGTGACTTCGACATAGTTAAAATGACGTGTGGGGAGGCTGAAGTTCAAAAGGTAAAGACAATAAGATTATCAAGTAGTGCAGTGAAGCAGAAAATTGATTCCATTGACTTCAATCAACAGTGCACCCTCTGTGATCACCGTCGGCAGTCCTCAGCCTATTTTCTATTCTCTGCAACTTCCTGGGCATTAGATGGCCAAGCAATGTTTGATGTTTTGTCTGACTGCCTGGAAAGCAGACAAATTCCATGGGACTGCATGGCTGGATTTCGTACTTCTATGGCAAGTCATCGGCAATGCCGCTATACTTTGATTAGGGAGTTTTCACCATCTGCCATATGGACTTTATGAACTGAGAGAGGAATTTCTGTCATTTGCCATAAATGTAAAGAAAACAAAAACATTCTGCAGCTCAGTAACTGCATTAACAGATTTGATCTGTATCTACATGTTAATATGCATTGTGCTGCAGTCATGTTATTAGTTGATTGGATAATTGCATGAATGGGCAGGATGTACAGGTGTTCCTAATAAAGTGGTCAGTGAGTGTAGATCCCTAATGAGCAGTGTGGGCCAGTGGTGATAGTGGCAAGGACAAAATGCCCTGAAACCCTGAGAGGAACCAGACTCAAGAGGGAAACCACCTTCTTCTGGGTGATGCCTTATAGTGGGATTACATTCATTACAGTCATATAGATGCAACAGTACTAAATGTGTTGAAAAGAAAATGGAATGTTCAATATGATAATATTGTTAATAGAAGTCCCATGATGACCGGAGGCTAGTCGTTCTTCATTCTGGAGAAAAGCCATCTCAAAGGTTAACTACAGTCCTTTTACCAACTTATCTAACCTTCTGACAGAAAACAATATCAATGACTACTGCCTCAGAAAATCCTTGAGTGATCATCTGAGAAGCTTTTGGATCTTCTGGATTTGGAAACGTCCAAGTTTGACTAGATGGGGGATCCTTTCCACTATGAAGCATGCCTTGTGGATCTGTCTACCAATGCTGTGGAACAGCTGATCCAATTCTGTTTTCTCTGTGTGTCTGTGTGGGTTTCCTCTGGGATCCCCCCAAAACATGCTGGTAGGTGGAATCGTTACTCTAACTTGCCCCAAGGTGTGAATGAGTATATGAATGAGTGTGCATGATGCCCTGCAGTGGACTGTTGACCTATCCAGGGAGTATTCTTGCCTCGCCCAATGTTCCCAGGATTGGATCAAATCAGATCAGAAATACTTTAATAATCTCGAGGGGAAATTGAGTACATCTGCAGTTGCTCACACTCAAAACACATCCACTGTGATCCTTATGAGTTTGTATGATGCATTCTCCCACCAGCCAAAAACTCGCAGAGATAACATGAGAAGAAACCTTGAAAGGAACCAGACTCAAAAAGGAACCTGTTCTCCTCCTGGGGACACTGGGTAGTGTCACCACTATTGTGATAATCCAAGGACATCGAAATGGGACCATTCACAGAAGTAGAAGGTGGGTCACAGGTGCAGAAAGCTCCAAGCAGAAGAGCATCAGATGAATCAGGCAGGTCTGGTGTTTTACACACAAACCCTTGCTATAATTTTAGCTGATGCACAGTCAGCGCAGGCCACTCCCCAAAAGACAGGACCCTGGGTGACAACCCCTTTCACCTTCCCTTTCAAACTCTGTTTTTTTTTTTGTTTTTTTTAAAGCAACTAATAATAAAACTGTGAGACACTGTGAGTCATTAGAGGAAGTTCTGGTTGCCTTAGGTAGAAACAGTGAGCCACCAACTTTGCATTAGGATCCTCACATCAGGACAAATGGGTGACAACTAATTGGAATAGTCGCATATCCAAATCTAAAGCTATGTCCCCTACCCCCCAATGGGATCACCACTCCTCTTTGATTTGTGTGTGCAAGAGTTTTGCCCCACTCAGTAAATCAAAAGCTATAGGGAGATTATGAAGACGTTATAGGAGACCCTATTTTATAACACATGAAACTAGCCAGGCCTTTAGGGGCAACAGGAGCTATAGTTAGCTATATATTGGGGGTCAGGGTGCTTGATATATTAAGTAATCATAGGTTATTAGGCAAGCTTGGGTTTTCTAAAATATTCATCCGTGTCTGTGCTAATAATGTACTCCTTATCAGTGAGATGCAAATATTGTTAATATTGCAGAGGTGTCTAAATAAGCAAAGGTGATGTACCATGCTTTAGTATGTGACCCCACCCCATGTGTAGTATGTAGCTTACAGCAGGCAAATGTCACCAAAGAGCTGGATGTCCAAGTGGTGCTTACAAAACAATGTGGGTTTCATAGAAAATTGGGCCACCTTTGAGGGCAAGTCTGGTCTTTTAGGGCAGGATGTTATCCATGACACTTAGGTAGTTCTATTATGTCCACAGACAGCTAGAAATCAGCTTTCCAATTATGTAGTAACTTTTGATGGCCTTTCAGTTGCATCCTGTGCAGCAGCCAAAGACTTTGGGATAATTACTGATGCTAGTCTTTTGTTTGAAGCTCATTACTAAGTCTAGTCTTTATATTTTAGAAACATGTATGTCATTTTCATTATAGGATGCAGGAAAAAATTTTCATGCTGATGTTAGTGTTTCAGGATGCAGAAAAACTAGCTCATACCTCTTGTTCTCCAGATGTTCCAATAGTTGCATAAACAAGCTTCAGTTAGTCCAGAATTCAGCAACCTGAGTCCTTACAGGAACCAGATATTTTGACCAAATTACCCCTAATTTATCACCACACCACATTCACTGAAAAAATACAATTCTGCAGAGAAAGTACTACTAATTACCTATAAAGTACTGCTCAGCTTAGCATCCATGGGATTTTTGCAATTGGGATTTTTGCAAAAGTGCTAAAAATGGGAACTACAACAATGATTAATAGAGGCCCCCACGCTACGGGGACGGGCAGCGGACAGGACGGTTAATCCAATTCAATTTAATTTATATACAGCTTTTAGCAGTGGACATTGTCACAAAGCAGCTTCACAGAAATCTGATTATAGAATATGACAGGATTTTAAAATGGCTGCCAAGATTTTGTTTTACAGCAAATAACTGGTATTAAATCTAAAATAAAATTCTGCAAAGAAAGTGTATGTACAGGCAGTGTGTCTATGCTCTACAGAACTGTTTCTATTGTGAGGATACTGTATATTGGAAAGGAGGATTACAGAGTGGTTATGATATTAGCTATCAATGAGAAGCAGTATAGAACACAGTGGAACACGGGTTCATCTACAGTACATCTGCTCTAAACAAGACTGCTGGACTGCATTCTGGATGACTGCATGTTGTCAGCTCTTAACTTTGTTAATTTTATTTGTTATGTCTTTATTAATGTTGTCCTGCCCCAGCAAAATCTATGGTCACAAACCACTGCTGCCTATCAGCAAGCATTACTGTTGAATGCATCCTTAGTGAATACATCATCATCATCACGATGATGTGTGTTAGAGAGTGAGTGGCACCAGGCAGTACCGCCATGGCTCTAGTCTCAAACTCTACACTTTTCACACATGGTTCTGCAGTATGGTTCTACATGATTCTCCCCAACATTGTTTGCCCTGCAGATTTCAAGGAATAAGTGGCAATTCTTCTGACAGCACTGGAATATTCTTAGTGTGTGTCTAGCCCAGCATGTACTCATTCCATGTAGTTTCATTTTTAACATTAGTCAAGTTTCACTGACTACATAATGATCAATGTATGAAGTTTCCATCTGTGCTGGCACTTAATCATGAACTACTGTGTTTTGTTGTTGATCCTTCTATTCTTACTTGCTTGCACTTAGTTCTGCAGCACTTGTGCCACTACAAGCTTCTGAAACAACTATACGCTTTGACTGTATACTGCTTCACTTAAAAGTCACTCTGGGGTCAGTTGTACCATCTTAATCCATTAAGTCTGTGAGAGATTCACATTTCATTGTGCAGTAAAGAACACTTGTGTAATTGTACAGTGTTTGCACCAGATGAACCACTGTCTTTATGCATGGGTACAATTGGTTCTTTTATCTTCTTCCTTATGCCACAGGGATTTCCAGGAAGGAAGCCATTTTGCAAGGAAGTGGAATCTCTTCTGTGTTTTGTTAAATATCTTGAATACTTGTACTGTATTAGTAGCATTGTTACTGACCCCATGCAGTCAACCATCTTGAAAGCTGATGTGCTAGCGAACCAGCTTAGCATTGTGAACTATCAATCACACGAACTGATTGTCAACACGACAGTGATGAAAACTAGCTTATATTGGTTTCTTTTTCCATACAAAATGAGCACTTACTTCAAATTGTTCTCCAGATGAAGAATATTACTTTCATACCTCAGTACTTCAATAATAACAATAATAATAATTCACTCAATAATTCCCTTGAGCAAAAGTAAAAGTGGTCGTCAAGTACTCACAGAAGCAGAAGTAAATGTCATCTGGTGAAAACCTACTTGAGGAACTGCTTTACAAATTACTTTTTCATATGTCTAAAACTGACACAGCTAATCTAAAAAAAGTTCTATTTCAATTCTGTTCTTATGTTAACAAAACAAGTGAGCTATGCTGAAGTGAACACCACCTCGATTATCAACCACATATAAAGAAAGGTAACTTAACTGGCTTGCTAACTTAGCCAAACGCTGTTGCAGTTTCAGTAGCTTGCTAGGTTTGTTTGTTAGCTAGTTCATGTGTTTGTATGCATTTGTTCCAAGTACATAGTTAGCGATCCAGTAACGATGCCACTTATTACGAACCTGAGTGTCACCTATAAACTGTAGCAGCAACAGGAAATCGCTACTGAATACTAAATAAACATTTTTACAAGTTTAATACAGAGCTTTCATACTTTAAAACATCAAAAGCTGTAGCTAGCTAGTTTAGCTTACGCATACCATCTTTCCACCAAAATGAACCAGGTGCTAGTTCTGGGCTGGTCCGGAGCTGGTTCAACTTGCGAACCTTCTAAGAACCGGATTGCTTTTCCATAGGCTAGAGAGCCACCATAGAGCCACGCCATTACGTCACTGTATACATCTCTGCTTTCCCAGCCTCTGGCCCCGCTAATCAGCCTTGCTAGCACTGTTAGCCCGCCATGCTAGCCAGCCCCACTAGCGGCGTTAACTCACCACGCTAGCCAGCCACGCTATTCAGCCCTGTTAGTGTCGTTAGCCCGTCATGCAACAACAACAATGATTGGCTGCATCATCTCTTCTTCTTCTTTGGATTAAGCAGACTAGATGACACACTAGCTCTGTTTTAAAAAAAAAAAAATGGTGGTCACAAAGTTTTAGCTGGTCTTATTGGTCATGATAATCCCGCCCCTACCCCTGACCATAAGCGGTTCCTGGTTCTAGACCAGCAAAGAGTTGGTGCTGCTCTGGAAGCAGTTTTCCTGGCTGAGAGCCAGTTCTTTGGATGTCGAAATGCAAAAAACTGGTTTGAGATTAGGCACCAGCTCTGAACCGGCGCTGGAACTGCCTTAGTGGAAAAGCGGTATCAGTTACCTTATGGCTTACCTGTATATGTTTCTGCAGAGTGGGTGTGAAGCTGTGAATGCTGATATCTCCACAGGTTTTGGCTCATATAATTTGCAGATCATTATCACCCAGTTTCCTTTGAAGCATTTAAAACTGAAGACACCTGATACATTGGGCCTGGGAGGTTCATCTGTCTCCAGTCTCACACACTGCTGCTGCTAAACATTTAGTTGGAGTGAACCATGTACTAAAGTCCTGTAATGTGAGTACAGTCCCTATTACAACTGACCCCACTCTCCCCTACTGTTAACTAAGTGCATTTATCTGTGTTTATATAGTGTTAGCCTGTTGTGTGTGTGTGTGTGTGTGTGTGTGTGCGCGCGCGCGCTCAGAATAGAGCAAACAGCAAGCACACCAATCCAGACAACCAATATTATGTAGCTGGCAATAAAAAGCTCTTTTTAAAAAAGATTTTATGTTTAAGTGTTGATCCACTCTACCCCAGGCTTTGCGTAGCTCTAAGGCTTATGGTAGCGAGTCACCATTAGCTGGTTCTGATATTGATTCATGTTCTCTTGGCTGTTATTCAGCCAGCTAGATCATGTTAGCTCGCTATATGAAGATGGACATCTTTCTAAGATTGGGGTGTGATGTTATATGATGTATCTAAAATTTTGTGTGAAACATGAATCTGAAAACAGTTCTGCTAAATTGTACAGGATAGAAATAACGATTTTCATGTTTAACAAATATTTATGCACAGCACCCTTAATGAGGTTAAATATAGTTACTATTAAACATAGTTACCATAATGATATTTACTTTTATTCTGATCTTTTTTGGGTATTTTTGCATAAAGAAGCATATTAGAATATATTATATAAACATATTATATAGATCAGTGGTTCTCAATCCTGCTCCTGGGCCCACTGCTGTGCATGTTTTCCATCTTTCCCTGCTCTGCCTACCTGACTGAACTCATCAGTGGCACTTTTGATTAGCTGAGCACACCTGATTT
>JAOTRR010000056.1:10436316-10448749 GCA_028570945.1 Gogo arcuatus
TATATACACACACACACACACACACACACACACACACACACACACACTCATTACAGGACTATAGTACATGGTTCACTGTAATAGTGCTTTTAACAGAATAGAATTAAAGCATAGAACTTTTACTTGAGTTTTTTTGAACAACATATTCAACTTCTACATTTTATTTTTTTTATCACCATTAAAGGGTTTTTAAAAAATGCATTCACCCCAGAAGAGTGTAAGGCAATTAAAGGACAGTATGTCCTTTAGGACAGTAATTTATTCATGACCAATTCCCACCCAACAGACACGTCTCCCTATCATACAACAGCTACCACCCAGGGAGGGCGAAGGCTATTACGTTTCCTCCAAGGCACGTGACATCAGCCGACCGCATCTTTTCGAAATGCTGCTCATGCAGTACCAGGGGCGGCGTAACACACTCAGAGGAAAGCGCTATCCGCCTCCCTCCACATACATGAGCTCACAGATGCCCATGACTGGCTAGCATCACTGTAATTGATAGGGGAGAGAATATGCCACCCCTCCTTCCCTGACAGAACAACTCAGTTTTGCTGTCTTGAGCCCCTGGCCACGGATGGCTGTGGCATCATCGGAATTCGAACTAGCGATCTCCGGATGATGGGGCGAACACTTTTGCTGCACCACTCTGGAGCCCAAGTATGTGCAAATATGAATTAAATTTTGAGTCCCAATCAAAATAAAGCAGTTTCCTGCTGAAAGTCGACACTTCTGGTTCCAAGCACTTAGTCAGCAGCGGTAATGTCTGAGACAGTGAAGAAAAGATGAACAGCCCAGGTCTATTTTATTAGGTATCTTCATTTTCAAATGCTTCAAAGGAAACAGAGTGATAATGAGCTGACCATGAGCAAAAACCATGGTGAGAGATAGATAACGTTCAGGATAAGGTATAAGAGACATCTTTGCTAGATAGCTACCTCTGTAGATAGAAACATGTGAATTAAGATGAAACTTGAAACCTGTGGAGAGGAAGACTGTAACGATTCCCCAGTAGGGCGGGACACTGAAGCATGGGGACAGGTACACACAAAACAGTCTCTTTTTATTTATTTAAGCTTTTCAGCTTGTCAAAAAGTCTCACACATACACATGTGTGCACACACACACAAGCACGGCACACGGGAAAAACAAAAGCTCCTCTCCACTCGCTTCCTCCACCCCTATATGCCCAGCGCTGTCACTGCAAGAGACACACACATGCACCATTAATTAGACACAGGTGAGATGATTTTTCCACTTACCTTCTCTGGCCCCGCCCTCCATTCACAAACCGGTGCTCGACCACGCCCCCGCTGCCACAAACACATTTTGAGGATGTATTCCATGGTAGGGCTGTGGTCGTCCATGGGGGGGGGTATTAAGTTTTTCAGGGAGCATAAGTCCAATCAAGCTGAAAGTTGGAATACTGCCTCTTTACAGTACTTGGTAAAAGGACGTTTGATCTGATTACTCAAAAAACATGGCCAGCATGAGCCAGTAGGCATCCACCAGGTATTTTCATGAAATTTGAACAGTATGTCCATCCAAAGAACCTCTAATCAAGCCAATGGTTCATATACTGCAACGACATTCTAATGATAAATTTATTACTTAAGTAACATGGCTTCAAGTCAAGTTAAATTTATTGTCAATTCTGCCATATGTCCAAGACATAGACGGGATTGAAATATCGGTTCTCCCAGACCCTCAGTGTAAACATAACTGCACAAACAAAATGAGTATAAAAAATGCAGAAAAATTGTTATAAAATACAGCTAAAGAAGGCACATACATAAAAAACCACACAAGGAGAAATAGTGCAAATGAAAAATAGTGCGATTTGAAGTAAATAGTGCAAATGGCTTAACGAATATGGGAGTATCTATCTACAATATGCAAATAATGTGGAGTAGTGAGCAGATGTTTAAAAAAAAGTAGCAAAGTGACAAGTGCCTGATTTGTTTAGCAAGACTACAGATGAATTGCAGTAACAGTCTGAGATATTTGGAGGTGGGGGAGAGAGTTCAGCGTCCTGACAGCCTGGTGTATGAAGCTGTTTCCCAGTCTGGTGGAGCTAGCTCAGAGGCTCCGCTACCTTTCACCAGAAGGCAGGGGACTGAAGAAGGTGTGTGAAGGGTGGGTGGGGTCGCTCACAATGTTGGTGGCTTTGCGGGCTAGGCGGGTGTTGTAGATGTCCAGGAGGGGGGATAGTGAGGTGCCAGTGATCTTCTCAGCTGCATTCACTATGCACTGCAGGGTCTTACGATTGGCAGCTGTGCAGCTCCCAAACCACACAGTGATGCAGCTGGTCAGAAGGCTTCTATCGAATCCAGCCTCAGCAGGCATTCCACATCAAGCTTTTTCATGAAATGTGAACAGTATGTTCATCTGTGGTCTCTTCTATGGTCCGTTCTACACAAAGTGGCAAGAACTAGCCACTGGGGTGCTGCTTAGGAAGGATGCTTGGACCCTGTAGTTCACCACTTTATGCTATCATTTTATATACATAGACATATGAGTTGACTAGTACGGCTGTTGGCTGTTGTGGATCTGGAGCACATCTTATGCACAATGTGCAGTTTGAAATTCTAATAAATGTGTATGCCCAGTTTGCCCACTCATATTCATATAGGGAAAGTAAATGAGTAACATTTTCAGCAGCCTGACAGCCTCTCAAATTTGGCCGACCTCGAGGTAAGCCTAGCTTTACTGCCTCACAGCTCCAGGGTCCCTGCTTTGATCCTGGGTTTGGTTTACTGTCTCTGCTGAGTTTTGCACATTCTCCCCATGTGTTCATTTCAGTTTTCTCAGATCTGTCATCCTATCCATTCCTGTGTGTTCTCATCCCTAATATTCCCACCTCATGTCCTGTTTAGTTTATCAAAACCACCCACATGCAATGACTGCTGCAATAACCTCATTCTGATGACATTACAATAATGTGTACTTCCAATGAAACTCTCTATAAGATGGTGTGTTGATATTGTAACTCTTACTCACATCCTGTATGATCAAGTTAATCATTACTATCGTCAATGTTTAGTCAAAAATCATGCCAACAATGCCTAGTCAGGGAAAACCTTAAATTAATTATGAACTTAATATCAAAATCTCACTATCTGGTCTTACCCACAGAACGATGTCCCACTCTTTACTTTCACATGGCTCTCGGAGATTTCCCTCCCCGCTGTCGATGCCCTTTAGAGCTAGATTTCTGTGAAGCATCTTTTAATAAATTATGTAGAATTGGAACAACAAAAGTTATATAAATGAGTAAGAAATTAAAAGAAAAAGGCACTTTTTCATAGATACTACACATCTCTGAAGCTCTACTAAAGGAATGGAACATAATTTTTCCCTCGGTGATTTGATGATAATGATAAAGTAGTGTCCAATACATCAGGCCAACATCTCCCATAGACGTTCTGCTGGGTTGAGATCGGGTGACTTCAAAGGTCATAACAACTACGTGGATGTGGGTAAGAGCCTGTAGAGAGCCATCTGTGAGTTCCATACAAAAGCTGAGCCCTCAACGTTGGCAGTGTCACCACCGAGGCCCACGGACAGGCCTATTCCCTGGCAGATGGACCTGGGCAAAGATGTGACACTGCCTTGGGTAGCTGGTGTACCTCCCACATTGAAATCAGTGTGAAACAACGTAAAAAAGTGGCTTGGTTTTAATTTGCACTTCAAACCAAGACTGAGGTCAGTGAATATGTAAGGGACACTGCTGTTGCCAGCAATTTAGAGGACATAAAGCATCACAATGATTTACACCAATGGATCACAATAGAGGTATGATAAAATGTATTATGTACATTTATGTGTACAAACTATGAACAGATTATTTAAAATTGGGAGGTGAGATGCTTATGAATACGATGGAAATGAGTAATACAAGTATAGTCAGCCGAGAACACCTGGGTATAAGAATGTGTCATCGATTCGAGAAAGAATGAAAATAAATTCACAGAAGGAGAAGGAGAGAAAATTTAAAATAAATCATGAGTGTGAGCGATAGAAAAAGGATGGTCATTAACATGGTAGCTTATCAAGGTTAAATGGTCATGGTGAAACTTAGACTCGTTAGGATGGTGCACCAATAGAGAGACCACACTTTTCAGATCTTCAGGAAGCAGTTTTTGGGCATATGGATATGTAGTTAAAAAAAGAAAATAGATGAGAGAACATTGAGGAGTGCAGTATTCATGTAATTGGGCTAAATATCAGATCATATCTTTTCACTATCTCCTGGTTCAATTTCTTCTAGGAATATGAACCATGATTGAGAAAATAGAGCAGTTTTATAACTCACCTTCTGCTGCGGTGGATGGTCCCATATTTGGCCCCGTTCAGTGATCAGATCTCAATGTGTCTTCGAGATGCATTTGACCTCATTCATACCTGGACTTATAGTTGACCACTTGTGATCCAATCACCCAGGATGAATGTAAATGCCACGTGTGAATGGGACCATAGATACTCTAAAGATTTGCCAAAAAAACCCCTATGTCACATCCTTTCTTCAGTGGATAATCTCACCTGTACTGTAGATTTGTACCTTCTAAGACATACCATCTTCTGCTGTAATCAGAAACACTGCACACTTAGTACTGTTTGCCTTTACTCTTCTACAGCTGTACCGCATACTATAATGATTTCTAATCACACTATCTCGTGTCACCCAGAAGATGGGTTCACTTTTGAGTCTGGTTCCCCTCATCGGTTTCTTCATCATCATTTGTCTTAGGGAGTTTTTTCTTCAGATCTAAACCTGCATCCAGATTTCTGTAATTGCTGCTTTGGGAATTTAATTGATCTGCTGGACTCAATGGTTAAAGGCTCTGGGTTAATGATCATAAGGTTGGAGGTTCAAGCCCCAGCATATTTAACCTCTGCAGGTGGATAGAGCACCTTTGAGGGGTGCAGTGATGGTGCTAAAGTTTGAGATGAACCAGAAGCAGAAGCTGGCAAATCCTAGAAAACTTTGAAGGTCTCAGACAGTTCTGGTTGTGGCCACACCAGCATTATATGCACCTTGTGCTCCTCAGTACATGCTTATAGTGGGTATACACTGTGATTATGGGCTGTCCCAGATGAAAGATAAAAAATATGAAAGAAACGTGGTCTTGGCACGTGATCTTTGGTCGTGGCATCAAAAGTGGTCCTACGTTGCACTGGAGAGAGGTTCAAAGATGGCCATTGTCATGGTCTTGCGACCAAAGATTCTGACAGTGTCAGAAATGTAGGATGACCATCTCACGATGTGACTGCTGCTATGACCGACCTCTACGAACCAAGCAATAGGAAAAGGACACTGGCACCAAACCCAAATGTAATAGATGTAGGTAAAATGATTGGCATCCCAAGTTGGCCTCTTTTCCATAGCCATGACCAGGTCCACATTTTCCTCTAACTCCTCCTCTTCTTTGGATATTTTCCATACACATAAATACCACTATTGTAAGGGCTCAATTCTTGCTTAGCTTCATTGTTTACCACTGTAGCAGCGCAGATGGATGATGCACACCGATGACGTTTTATACGTCTTGTATATTGGCTTTCATTGTAGCCTCCGATTCAGTTGACGTACATCAAGCTTGATGTCTTACCCAAGTTTATTAGATCCATGTCACACAGTGTGGCTTGCAATAAACTTATACGATTGCTGAAATCTCACAGTCTGCAATAAGAGGATGTAACACAGCCTAAGGAGGAAACAGTGTTTATGTGGAACTAGCATGTCTCCCCCTTCACATACAACTGATGCTGAAGTAAATATGTCAAAATGGCCCTTGTGACAAATATGTTCTTGTAGACTTGAGGAGTACAGCAAAAATATACATAATTATGAACTTAGGAAGCTTGTTATAGAGGACATCACTAACTATAATGCATTAGCAAGTACTGTACTTATAAAGCCCTGAGGTTGTAGAGAAGGCAGTTTTTCCACTTGTCTCCTTCCTCTACCAATATTTCAGCATTTTGACAGATGACAGATTACCCCAATGCAAACAGTGCAGGGTTTTTACAATATTGAATTTAAAGGAGTGAATTTAAAAATGCAAAAACTAATATTTATATATTATATTATATTTGTATATCTCAGCACAGCATATGCTGTCTTTCTTTTTATGCATGAACACATGCACAGCCACAATAGGGAAAAAAAGTCCCTGGCATTCTTATGCTAATATATAGATAATTATTTTCCCTCTTCTCTCTTTCACACACACATGGGCACAGAGTTTATATGTGACTTTATGTGTATTAGAGAGAGAGAGTGAGAGAGAGAGAGTGAGAGAGAGAGAGAGAGAGAGATGGACGGTATCTGATGATGGTAGCATGTCATTTGTTTGGTTAAGGATTATTATTGGCAGATTACCAGAAACAACATTTCAATAAATATTTAATTTGCAGTGAAATGCTTTGAGCAGGAAATGATCTCTTTATCCCTCACAAAAACGCCCTACAGGAATTTGAGCCTTTGTGAAGGGACTTTGAAGACGTCATGTAGGAATTGTTCAGATGTTACAAAATCCCAGTGGTGGCTGGTGGTGATATTAAATAGGAAAGGCTAAATTCTAATATCTATCAATTGCTTGATAATTAAACTGTTAGGGTTGAGAAAGAAATATCACAATGAGAAATAATGATATTGTGGAAACACACATTTTTTAGTGTTAAGTCCATAATGAAACACTAATAATACAGTTCTGTTCTCTGTCATTTGGTGTAAACTACTTTGACTGGACAATTTGTGCTCAGAGAGTTTGGGTTTTTTTTTCCAAATACTTTTGGGGGAAAATGGATGATAGAGTAAATAATCCACCTCGTTCACGTTGATTACACCCACGACTGAATCCGTAACACATGACTGCTGATGGGTTAGGGATGAGTCACTGAAGTGGGCTGAAAAAAAAAATTAGCCCCAGTGTCATGAAGTCTCGGGGGGATCATGCTGTGTAATCACCTGACGTGACAGTTACTGATAGGCTGCAGGAGGCTTGTTTGATGCAGAGGCGTGATTACACACAGGTGATTCACATATTCTGAATACAGCTCAGAAAATCGACTTAAGCAAGTACGTAACCCATCTCAGAACATGTGCAGATTTCCCCGTGTGAATACTGACGTAACATTAGAATTGAAGTCACAGACTCTGAATATTTTGTGTATTTTAGCTCCATACAGTGAAAGGAAATAAGTCTTTTTGTTATTTACTCCACATCCAGTGCAGAGCACATCCACTTCACATTCACATACAGAATGTCTTTTGACTTTGTACTTGTACATACTGTATATGTAAAGATGACATAAAAATAAATCACGTTTTAGATATAAATGCTGCTGCTGAAAAAATGTTCTCATTCTCTCCTGCACAGAAAACAATAAGCAATGAACTGCACCAAAATCATCTCCCCATGTTCCTACACCCCACGCAAGACTCCTCTGCAAAAAAAGATGCACGTCGAAAAGCATCGAAACAAATCAGACACTCAAGTCAGATGAAACAAAACAAAAATAAAACTCTTTGGCAATAATTCATCTTGGTGTGTTTGAAGAAAAAAGGTTGTGTGTATGATCCCAAGAAGCTCACACCCACTGTGAACTCTGGAGGTGGGGTTCATCATGATGTGGAGCTGCTTCTCTGCAAGTGGAACTGTAATGCCCATAACACACCATCGAAGGAAACATGGACATATTAGAGTACAATTTAATCTCATCTCTCAGGAAACAGAATTTGGTTGAAGATGGATGTTTCAACAAGCCTACGACTCCAAATTTACAGCCGAAAATAACTCAAAAAGGCCGAGCGTGGCTGAGCCAATATACTGACTTGAACTCATTAAACATTTATGGAGGATTGTGAAATTGCGAGTCCATCAGAGGGACCTTTTAGATGATTTAAAGATGATTTGGTGAGAGGAACGGGCCAAAACTGAACCGCAATGATGCAAAAAGACAATTACTTCTTACTGGAAACATCTTTACAAAACAACAAAGTACTAATGTTGGTAATTTGTGGTGTCTGAATACGTTTTCCTGAACAAATTTGTTTTTAATGCTCATGAATACAACATTTTTGTTTGTACTTATAAAGACATTGTGTATAAATTTGAAGTGGATTAATGCACAGGAAGTAGTATATTAAATCACAAAATCAAAGTGTCCCAATACTCATTTCCCCTCACTATAAATCCATAGCCACAGATTATAAACCATTATCTGTTACAAATACACTATATGGCCAAATGTTTGTGGACACCTGACCATCACACCTGTATGTGGTTCTTCCCCAAACTGTCACGAGCACACGATTTTATCGGGCGTCTTTTTACTCTTCGTAAAGGGTATTTTCTGTGTTTGATCCCATTAAAAACCAATACTGTCATGTGATGCCTTAGACTGTGTGGTAGATTCCATCTTGACTGATAGTCTCAGGTAGTCTGAGTCTACCTATAGAGATATAAGTGATCTGAATAAGATACCATCCAGCTGAAACTACCCTCCTCACTAGCAAAGATAATAACCACCACACTGGTCTGCGTGTTGCTAGATGGTCTGCATGCCTCATGGAGTTTGTCTCTGCAGTCCAGTATAGATCCAGCTCACTAAGGGGTTTTTCTGATTGTCTATTAAAATCTCAGAAGAGAAATGTTCAACCTTCATGAAAGTGAGGGGTATTGTGCACCTGAAATCTGCTGTTTATTTTTCCCTCATGCGAATTGTGAAAGTCACGAAAGATTACCTACAGAGAGCCTCAATCCGAGGAGACCCCAGGAAGTCATTCACTCAGAGTCACTCCTCACACAATCACTGGAGTAACTCCTTTCAGAGCTGCTCCACAGACGGCGAGTGCAAACCACAGTCACGGATCAAAGAATACGGATGAGAACATGTGTGACATCAGGGGGGAAAAACAAGACAAAGAAAAAAATACACAGATGCTCGAAGCCAAGTCCTCCATTTTAATTCTGGTGATCTCGTCTGGGTTACGAAAGGATGGAAATGAGAACATACATTGACTCAACCCAGGGCTATTGTCCAAAAGAATGGTGAGGACTTTTACTTGCTTGATGATGATGATGTTCATCCACCGGCCTTCATGTGAACTCTGGTTGGTGGAGAGGCGTGTCCGTGACTTTCATACCTAAAAACATTTACCTTTCTTCTGTGGGTTCTATTAAGAGCTTCAGAGCAATATTGTTCCAAATGCCTCGCATATAAGCAATGAATCTTTATACAATAAAGTGTAAACGTCCAGCATTTAACAACATCTTCGGCCTGGAGATGTGCTTGTTCTCCAAAAACATGTTTTGAAAGTCGAGTCTGTTAAAAAACAAACAAAAAAAACCTCGTACATTATAATTTACAAGAGAAACTGATAATGCTTTCTAAATATATCAGTTTAGACTGAGTCATGACATTTGTTTCTCAGGTTGGTGTTTTAATAAAATGTCTCCTGCATAGATGAACTCTATTGGGATATATTTAGAGAAAATTACAATCATGACATTGTGGTATGTGCAGCATAAAGTGCGAGGCTTGATATCAGCTGTAGCTGTCTTTATATTGGTTCATTTAATCCTGCAGGATAGTACTGTACTTTTTTTCTTTTTTCTTCTAATGGACTCCCATGAAAGAATGTAGGTGATGTGAACCACAGCAATGTAATTAAAAAATTTAAAGCATCCATCATTCTGTGAGCTCGATGCTGCTGAATACAGATGAGTGAAATCATTTCAGAAATCCTTTTCCTGAGAATTTGACTTGGTTGTTAATTGATCACAGAGATGTCTTTCTTTTCCCCAGCGCTTTTCAAAACAAAGTTATGCAGAACTCTGGTGTGTTTTTGTTATTCGCTATTTAAATTTGCAATAAATTCTGGTTTGGTTCATGTGACACTGCCCCCTCGTCGACACATTCGCCTTACACAGAGCCCAAAAACAAACCGTCGTTAATAAAGTGGGAATGTGGCTCAGGAACACTTTTTTTTTTTACATTTCCAGCACAGTTGAATTTTTTTCCACTTTGTTCCTCAGATCTTCTACTTCTATGATGATGAATAAAATTGAAAATTGGTCATTGACAACAATTGAAATGCATCATCTTCATGCAAAAGGGTCACGTGATTTGTGAAAAAGTAAAGCTCACTTGCTAATAGCTAGCAGTTACGTTACATGAGAAAATGAAGCAAAATGAAATGATTTTGTCTCATAAAGACATAATAAGGTCTGGGATTGTTACACAACATTTAATGCAATATAACACACCACATACTGTACACTATATACTGTCTATAGACTCTGTGAAATGCAGCCAAATCTGAATATAGCCTACAGTCAGTCAGCTGACGAGCCGACAGAGTTATTATAGTTTTGAAATTTTCATTAGTTATTTTTTTGTATTTAGTCTTTCAGTTTGTTTGTTTGTTTATTTCAGTTTAGTTTTAGGAATTGACTAGTTTTAGTTTAGTTTTTATTTAGTTGTAGTTTTTCAGGTATTGCACAGCGAGCATCTTCTTTGGAGTTTTACGGAGTTTTACATGTAATTTATTTCATTTTAGTTTGTGTTCTTCAGTGGAGTTTTTAATCTAGTTTTCATTTTTTAAAAACTGTCATTTTTATTTTTATTTCAGTTAACAAAATTATATATATATAATATAATTTTTTTCATTGCTAGTTTTAGTTTTAATCTTAGTTTCCATTAACTATATTAACCCTGCTTGCTGACAGACTCCTTTTTTAAGAAAAAGGACTCAGAGCTTGAACTCCATTCAACCTGCATTCAAGCTACGAAATGGGGAAAAAACATGGACGCTTCCATGTTCATTAACTAGCCAGCGAACTGAGTGATCTTTATTTCCCTCCACAAATCAGTGAACTGTATTGCCAGTGTTATATATTTAACAAGCAAATATGTCGGTATGTTGTTTCATCTAAATCAGATACTTGTGTATACCCAGTACAGTAAAACTCATTTTAAGGTAAGTGCTACTGATGATGCTGTGAGCGGTGATGTTGATTTGACGTCACTTGCTGAACTCATCCTGAGTATCTGAATAGGAATTCCAGGTTGAGGTGGCGTTTTCTTTGTTTTTCCTACACAAAAGGTTGGAAATGACAAGTTATGACCATTAGCTGAATGCAGAATAACAGCTCTCTGTACTCAAAATCAGAGCTGTCATAGCGAGAGTCCCTGCTTACACACTGATGCCACCCTTTTAAACCACTGTAGGATAAAAGAAGACGTAATAATCTGTTCTCGCTCTGTCTGCTAAGTTGAATGTGTCTCCTGCTGCCTGATGTGGTGCTGGTGCCAGATCCGGAATACTGCTGTTTCTTCTCTCGCCCCCAGGATCTACCTGATTCATCCTGATGCTGTATTTCTTCTTGGAGCTTCTGGAATTGTGATTCACTTTCTGCTGTTGTGGATGGGCCACATGGTTACTCTAAAGATTTGCATCTCCCCAGAAACAGTTTATACTGAAGAAATGCCCTTGCTTCAGTAGAAAATCCTGTTATCATAAAAAAAAAAAACTGTTCTGTGCTTATCTGAGGATTCTTATTCTCAATAGGCTCATAATGCACATGCATTCAGGACACTCAGTACTGTTTGCCTTTCCTCTTCTCCTACTGTACACTGGAGGTATATACAGTATAATGCTATCTGCTGTCAACCAGAAGAGGATATTTATTACCCATGATGCCTCTGACTTGCTCATTAGAGATCTAAAGCTACACCAGGATTTCTCTAAAACTGCTTAGTGACAGCACCTGCTAATATAAATACACTATAAATATAAAATTAAACTCAAATGACTTCATCTATATGAAGCTCAGTACTTTATTAATGTTGGATGGATTTACTCAGCAACAAGCAAAATATTTGTATACGTGTAAAATATGATGCATCATTGGATTTTTTTTTGTTCTGCAAGCAGTCTATCTGTGTCTATCAGTCCAGTTGTAATAGGCGTGGCTTCTGTGTCTATCAGTCTCACAGTTTATGTCTGACTCTCCTTCCTGCTTCACTGCATAATCTCAGCTTGATACCACAGACTTGTACTTCTTGGTACTGCGTCTCTGATTATAATAAACTCCTACAGTTATCCTAGGAGTCTAATTCACAACAGCAGAAACTTCAAAAAGTCATGTGTTATGCACAGGAAAAGGTCACCGTATTCATGTCATGATATGCAGGTGCTTCAGCTTAATTTCTTCATCAGCTATTTATTTTATTAAAGTGACCTGTGTTTAGTTCACATCATCTGAGGTTGCTAGATTTTTCTTGAGTAGAGGTTTGTGGGATGGATTTTTTCCCATATTAATTAGACCACTGCCTTAAAAATCAGCCCCCTTGTGCTCAAAGATAGTGTTCAAGTCAAGTCAAGTTTATTTGTATAGCGCTTTTAACAACAGAATTGTCG
>JAOTRR010000056.1:10487346-10497702 GCA_028570945.1 Gogo arcuatus
GTGTGTGTGTGTGTGTGTGTGTGTGTGTGTGTGTGTGTGTGTGTGTGTGTTAGAGCCCTCTGTTTGCATGGAGGTGTGATGGCATGACTCGACAAGGACCTTCCTGATAAAATCCACCCTCATTTCCCTGATTCTCTTCACGTCTGTCTGAAGTGAGTTCAGGCTTTAAAATTAATGTTTCGGGAACGTGGCTGCTGGAGTTTGATAAACATCATCGTTTCTCTGAAACCACTTCAAATACTTTGTTTGAAATCATTAACTGAGAAGTAGACGGATATCTGCTGTGAGGAGAACACCTTTTCCGATCATCTCCCCGACTCTGAGCACCGTCTTTATGAACTCTGCCTCACTGGTGTCTTCAGACGCGTGTTCTCATTATCCTAATCCTGTGTAATCTTCACACTCATCTATAAAAATCATGGGAATCATGATGCTGCTTATTTCTCCCACATACTTTTTAATTTTCATATTTTATTTGTATTTCTTTGAAAAGGCCTAAATATAGCAAAGCCAACATTTGCATGTAGAATTAAATAACCCACATTCTTCTTGCACACAGAATTTAGCCACCGTGGCAATGTGACTCGGCTACGTTGCAGTTTTTCCCGAACTGACCCGCTGTTAAGCAGAGTAGTTCTTCAGGGTGACATTAACAAATTATTATTAAACAAAACCCAAGATTTATACAGTACATTCTGTTAAAAGTGAATTCAATGCAGAAACTAGCTGATTATCATAAAAACACATGAAACAGTAAAAAGCAGTCTTTGAATACAATTTCCTGATGAAGTAAAATGTATAAAAGATGGGTGACGAATTAAAGGAAAAATCAATATAAAGGGTAAGTTCACCTCAAATCACAAGATTAAATAAAAAAAAAATGTCCCTGACTGACCTTCTCAGATTGTTTCATACTTTCTGGAAATAATGTCACTTTTTTCCCCAATCAGTAGTGTGCAAAATTTCCGGCTTGTATCTACATTCGTTTCTGAGATGATAAAGGCCTTCCCTAATTTTACTGTAAATTTACAAAATTCTGTAAGTCATTACTTTTGAACTGTTCATGCTAGAGGCACGACATTTTCAGGGATTATTATCGAGTATAAGTTTTTAACTTTTGAAATAGAAGGTTCACGATCGCATCTTTGCCAGTTCTGTGGCCTGAAAATTATTTTTAAAAAATTGTGCTTTGGAGCAACTTTGGCTGTCCGTATCTCCACACTAAAGCACATCAGATATTTCAAATTTTCATATCTATTACTCAAGATAGAGTTCTTTTTTTCAGCAAATTGCTGCATGTCTGAAAGAAGTCAAATTTTCTGATTTATGAGGTGTTAAAAATGGGGAAAAAATTACGCCTATAATAAAACAAGGTCTACCTTAGAAATAATTATCCCACTTGAAAAAGCACGTTTTAATTAGCAAATGGACAAAATATGAAGTTGGTTTCTTAAACAATATTTATTGTCATTTCAGCAGACACCTGAGTTACATGTAACACGGCTTCATCTTTTACACCATAATCCACTGGAGAAATGATCAGTTTACTGAAGACTGTCACAAATTGGATTGTGTAAAAAAAAAAAAAAATCTCAAAGGTAAGCTTATTCATAACCAGTTGGACAAGTAATGAATGTGTGTACCCTTTTCACCAATTATCATGATATGCTGATGGTCGGACTTTCAGAACTAAATTTGAGCAATTTCAGATGACTTAATGAGCTCACTTTCATTACACATCCAACAGATTATTAATCAACCTTTTGAGATTTTTTTTTAACATAACCCAATCTGTGACCTGAATGTCCACTATTTACTGAGAATAGTCACATTTATTTTCAGGAAGTATGAAGTAAATCTGAGACGGTCAGTCAGGAGGCCTCCAGTGATTTCGCATGAAAAGTGACTTGGTGAGTTGTTGGGCCTTTAGGATTCGCCAGATGAGCTTCTACAAGTCTGTGGAACAGTTCTGTTGGAATCAGCAGCACTCTTCCAAAAGATATTCCATCAGTTGGTGTTTTGATGATAGTGATGGAGAGCACTGTATTACACATCGCTCCAAAATCCCATCGTGTTCAGTTATATTGAGAGTTGGTGACTGCGCAAGCCACAGCATCTGATGCTATAATTTTCATACTCATTAAGCTCTGAGGTCTTTTGTGCCCTGTGGATGGGGGCGTTGTCATTCTGGAAGGGACCACACCCATTCCTGTTCTCATAATACAATAAATGTGATCAGTCAGAAGAACTGTATTGATTTGCAGCCACCCTTCTGCCTAAGGAGAGGAGTGGAGCCAAATCACGGCGGCAGAAAGCCTCCTGTAGCATGACAGCGCCACCAATTGTCCTTCAATTTGTCACCAGTCTGTAGCTTGTTGTTACATAAGGGGGATCATCTTTCTGCAGTGTGCGTTTAAGATTTATCTTACATAACTGGTCTCATTTAGACAATAATACCCTGCTTTTTCAATAGTCAAATTATTTACAAAGACACAAAATGTCATGGTTGGCTTTTTCGGTCCTGTTTACTGTTAACTAGTCACGTCGAAATGTGTTGAGCTGAAGTCTGGGGAATCTTTTAGATTCAGATGTGCACTTATTTCTGTCCTGTCTGAGTCATAGTCCTTTTATTCCAATAGCCTGGTAGGAAATAAAACAAGTAAACAAATAAATACGCAAAAACCTGCAGTCTTTTTTTAACTAAAACGGGTCACTATCATTGGGACTAATCTGTCGTGCGATTCTGTTCAGTGCATCGTTGGGTTTTGTAGAGCATAAATATACTAAATTCAAACATTGAAAGACTTCTAACTGAACTAAAAACAGGAGTCTCAAATATCCCCAAATTATAATAATTATATCATTATAATGCACTGTATCTGTCCAATATCAGAATGAGACAATTATATATCATTATATGCAGTAATCAGATGTTTCACTTGAACAACAGGTTCTGCACAGAAGGCTTTTTTTCCACTGGTGCAAATTGAAATTATTTACATATGTAATCTTTTACACAAATTTTATGAAAATCAAATCCAAAGTAGTATCAATATCCAGTGTTGGCATCTTCAAGCAGCAAAATAAATCACCACTCCAGCACATGACATCAGACACCGACTCGAACAGCTTACGATGCACAAAATCCAGCTGTGTCTCACTTTATCAAAATACATTTTTGCGCAAACATTATCCTGAACATTTATAATCATTAATAGTGATCAACAGCATTAACGTTGCAACTCTAATCAGAAGTATTTGATTATATTTAATGGGCTGTCATGCTGTTTGCAGTGCAGGACATGAAAATGTGTAATTTGTGCAACTTAAAACAAGGAATGGAAACACATGAATTTAAAAAAAAACCTCAGTTTTTTTTTTTGGTTTGCCTTGTCATTTTTCTTTCAGTCAGATCTCAGTGCACTTATCAGATATGAGACATTCAAATTACCATACGAAAACATTATAACAACTTTTAAGAACTCAGCAGTGAGCCAGTTCTGATCTTTACATAAGTCACACAGCATATGGAAACACATGAGTGGAATGAGGTGTGTTCATGGTGGATTGGCACTGAGAGTGAACAATATGAGCTTCTACACCAGAAAACATTTTTAGGAACCTAGGAAGTTAAGATCCAAATCCAATTTTAGTTCTTGGACCATAGTTCCAGGACTCATTTTAGTTCCTGCTCTGGGTTCTTTTGGGATGGAGCTGTGTGTAGTAAACAGCACTAATCAAACACAAGCCTCTGAATGATGAACTCTCTGCCTAACGTTTTGACGGATGAAGTGTAACTTTTATGCCACACTTTTGTTTTTATACGAGTGTCGTGACTCTAAAAGTTCAGAGGAATGTATTTTATACAAGCCATCTAGTCATACACTGCTCATGTCCAGGCAAAATAAAGGCCTGGAACATGTTTTGTGCACACATCTGGTTTAAAAAGACAAGAAATGAATGATCATATTCATACAACAAATTTAATCTAACCTTCTGTTCCCTCTTTTGTGATATACTGTACTATATATGTTATACTATATACTCTGTGTTGCCACAAGTGATGAACATGTGCTGGAGGTGTATAGTTTGTGTTCAGGATAATACCATATTCATAGTGTGTTTGTGATATAAAATATTATCTGCTATGAAAGAAAGTGAGTCCAGTGTCAGGATGATTACGGCTGCAATATTTAAGCCGTGCAATGTACCTTTTGTTATCGATATGCGGTGTCAGAAATAGACAGTGTACGCTATTACAGATAATGAAATTAGTGCTTAGAATAGAGTATATCGCCCCTGGAGATGCAGACCTGCCAACCTTAATGTATTTTGAGTAGGAGCCTGTGTAGGAGCTCCACCCATGGCCTCCAACCCTCCCCCTCCTCCCCCACACACACCAAATTAAAGATGCAAAAAAAGACAGATGAGCCAGTTGAAATTTGCGCATATTAACTGCTGATCCCAGCCTGATCCCAACAGATTTTGACTTGAGTGCTTTAATTTTTCAACATGCAGACATTAGCTAGCAAGAAAAATGACAAGGCAAAGAAAAAACACACACAAGAAGAAAAGAACAGAGATGACAAAGAACAGAGAAGGTTTACACGTTCCCAAGTGACTCTCACTCATAAGTCTTTCTCAAGCAGGCAGCTCTCTTGTTAGAAATTGCAAACCCAAGTCATTAGATGGAAGAGCCTTGTATTGAAACCTTACTTGCCACATTAGCTTCATAAATTATTTTGATTGCATTCTGCAAACCTGAACATGTGATGAGAATGATAGATGACAGTATGAGTCGAAGCAAGCCCACGCTTTTCATGAACAGGGAATGTCATCTGGCTGATGAAGAGCTGTCCATTGGGCATAAAACACATGTATTTATAGAGATCCAGAGAAAACCACAGCTGGCTGGATTCTTCATCACAGCAGCAGATTATATGGTGTCAGACTTTCTCTATAGTTATGATGTAGTGATGCACACCTGCTTCATCCCACAGGTGTGGCAGATACACTGCAATGCCAAACTTCCACATTCATCTTTTTAAGGTACTTCATTAACTGGTTTCCTTGCCTTCTGCCCAAGGATATGAGTGTGGATGCCGTTCCAGCTGTTTCAGATCACAAGCCTACATCCTAGTATCCTTCCCAAGAGGGCTGACGAGGCATGGGCAGAACTGGGTCCGATGATCTAACTGGGAAAACAGCTGCTGTTTTGATGGGGATTGTGGTTATTTTCCCAGTATTGTGGACTGTGCGAGTCTTAAGTTTAGTTTATAAAACAAAACACAGTATCATGCCATCCTCAGAACAGGCTGCCAAAGACGTACAGTGACACCGTATTAAGAAAAGCAAAGTCTGCCTCTTATGAGGTCAGGATTATAAGAGATTACTCTTATTCCTTGGCAGGTTTGGCATTTCTGCTAATGTGTGTGGATGACATGCATGTGGATTTTTTTGTTCGCTAAAGTCTGCACCAGAGTACAAGTTGTGTGACGTTGCATCTTTATTATTTGATTCACTTGTTTTCAGGTTAATTTTCTATAGCACATACAGTATGTGGCACAATGAAACCGAACAGGGTTTATTCTAGCAGATAAACAAAAGTGTCAGGCAACACTCTAAATCAAGGCAGGCAAATGGTCAGATGATCCACTAAACAAGCCTCGATCTGTGAATGTGAAGCTGGCTATGGTCAAAATACTGATCAAGAGAGGCAGATAATAAAAGCTTAGAATCATCACAGACACAATACTTAAGTGAGATTTTGCAAAGGGACACTCAGAGCCCAGTTTATTTTAAAGTGGATAGTGTAATAACTTCCATTAGTTATCAGGAGAATTTTAGGATACCTTGTAAGGTGCCCAAATCACTGGCTTGCCTCATTTCTGTGGATCAGCAGCGCTACTCTGAGGCTTTGTACTGTAAAGATCCTCACCCAACGGCGGAGCTGCATTTCCGCTACCTGGACTCATTACCTTATTCTTTTGGTCACTAACCACAGCTTGTGACCATAGGTGAGGATAGGGATGTAGACTGATAGGTAAACTTAGACCTTTGTCTGCAAACTGAACTCCTGCTTCAACACCACATACTGGTACAGACTGTAAGACTGTCAATCTTGCACTCTCGAGGTTAAGATCCCAAAATACTTGAACTCCTCTGCCAGGGGCAAAGTAACTCCCATCACCTGAAGGGAGCATCCCTTTCATGGCTTTGGACTTTTCATCCCAGCCACTTTACACTCAGCAGCATAACATTCAAATGCATGTTGGAGGCCCATTTGGGATGATCGCAAAAGAACATCATCTGCAAATAACAAGGATGTTACTTGTAGCCCTGTACTCATACAGAGAACAGACTGCATGACATAGATACCGTATACTCCTGCAGTACCTCCTGCAACTAAGGTTATGGCAAATGGTCATAAGCCTTCTCCAAATACACAGCATACTCTTATGATATTTCATAAAGAGTAAGGAGCTGCTCCACTGTTTGCCTGGGTGGAACCTAGATTGTTCCTCCTGAATCATAGGTTCAACTGTTGGATTGAATCTCCACCTCAGAACCCTGGCATAGACTTTTTCATGCACAGACAATCTTCTGGCCACAGCCTCTTACAGCTGCCTCTACGATTGAGAATTTGAACCAGGTCTATTCAGACTAATGTCCCCAGCCCAACTTGGTAGAGGGGAGAAGTCTATTCGGAGGTGTGAGTTAAGTTTATCTCTCACTGAAGCTTCTGCCAGATCCTCCTTAGCAACCCAAAAGAGGTTTACCAGGTAAATATGGCCAGCACTTTGTGCATTTGAATCTAACTGACGAGCAATTGGTAATTAGTTCATAACTTTGCCTCTTTCTTTACCTCAGTGCCTAAAGCATATGGCCCCAAGTCTGATGATCCCAAAGTCAATCACTGACCTTTGGTCCAAGGTGCAGACATATTTAATATTATCCTGCTGTGTTTGCTTGTCAGAGATTGAATTTACACTATTTTTTGGTACAGGTATTTACTATAAATATTCATCGTCAGGAACCACTTTACCCTGATTGTGGTCAAGGTGGATCTGGAGACCATCCTGGCAACACGATGTAGAAGGCAGGAGAATTAACCCCAGATGGGACACCAATCCATTGCAGGGCACCATGCACACTCACACACTCATTTAAACTTTGGGGCAATTTAGATGGATGGATAGAAAGAACAAACTTTATTATAATTGCACAGATAGTACAGGTACTTGGCAATGAAATGAAATGCAGTTTAGCATGTACCAGAAGTGCAAACGGTTGCATTATGCAAATTAAAAAAAGTGCAGGTTGAATATGTATATTGAATAAATAACAAAGCTATGGGCAGTGAATATGTGCAGTACCTATTGAATAAATAACAATATGATGGTAATTACACTGTTATAATAGAAAAGCTCTAATAGGTATAAAAAATACCTGCAAGTATTAGTCATAAATATGTAAAAGATAAGTACATTGTATATACAACAGTACCCAGATTATCCATGGATAATGTACAGTATGAAACAGTACATAAAGATGACCTCAAATATATAGAATAAATTGTTCAGTTATATAGAGATAATACAGAATATACACGATAGAATAGAATTAGCAGGATGATAACAGACGATAAAACATCAGTGGCCTAACAGTGTAGTATAGAGTTCAGCCCTGAGTCTGGTGGTTCTGGTATGAAAGTTCCTGTATCTCCTCCTGGAAGGAGGTTTATGCCTGTATTGGGAGGAGTCCCTGATGACAGCATGCAGTATCTCTTGTGCTGAAGATGTTCAATAGTTGGGAGATTGGCGCCAGTGATGTGTTGACTGATTTTCACCAGCCTTTGCAAGGGTTTTTTTTTTCCACCAGACACTGTGGAGCTGCCATACCACACTGTGGCACAGTTGGTCAGTTGGAAGCTCTCAGTGGTGCAGTGATCGAAACTTGTTAAGATCTGGGGGTTAGACAGATGAACTTTCTTCAGTCTTCCCAGGAAGTAAAGATGCTGTTTTGCCTTTCTAACCAGAATTGAAGTATTAAGGTGCCAGGACAGATTCTCAAAGATGTGGACACCCAGGAACTTTAAGAAGAAGAATTTTTTTTTGTCACATATGCCTTTATTTGTCACATATACATTACAGCACAGTGAAAAGCTTTTCTTCTCATATCACAGCTTGTTAGGAAGTTGTGGTCAGAGTGCAGGGTCAGCCATGATACAGCACCCTGGGAGTAGAGAGGGTTAAGGTCCTTACTCAAGGACCCAACAGTGGCAGCTTGGTGGTACTGGTGCTTGGTGCCAGCCAGGAGACTAAACTAGAATCTTCTGCTCCGTAGTCAGACACGTTATCCATTGCGCTTGAAGCTGGAGACACGCTCTACTTCAGTCCCACTGATGTAGATGAGAGAGTTTCTGCTGCTTTTAGATTTCCAGAAGTACACAATGAGCTCTTTGGTCTCCTCGGTGTTGAGGGTGAGGTCGTTGGCAGAATACCAAGCTGCTAGAATTTGGATCTCCTCCCTGTACACCGAATCATCATTGTTGCTGATGTGACCTACCACCATGGTATCATCTGCATACTTGGTGTTGGAGTTATGCAGAGGCACACAGTCATGGGTAAACAAGGAATAGAGCAGCGGACTCAGCACACAACCCTGTGGGACATCAGTGACATTCAAGCACGCTGCAGTAGAATGCATAGTCACCGCTATGATGGTTGTTGTCTTCAGGTATGTGGGGACAGTTGCCTGGGCCAGTGATGGGTTGAAGACCTGTGCTAGCTGTCCAGCACATGCCCTAGCATAGCCAATCCATCTACCTGCATGTGTGAGGACACCAGAGAACCTGGAGGAAATCCACATGAACACAGAGAGAACATGCGAAAGGCTGCACAGACAGTAACCCAAGCTAGGATCGAACAAAATACAAATACTACAGCAATAAAATACCAATTCTACAACTGTATAATAATGAAATGAAAATGTTTATCATTACTTTTGAATACAGAAACTGATACTCCATAAACATTTCATGAGGAATTGATGCAGTGATCACACTGTGGTCATGCTTAGTGTTCTTCTTTCTTTACCCCACTTTACACGCTGTCAATTCCAACCCCCTTAAGACAGTTACCAGCTGCTTGCTGCATGATTTTGAACTCTCATGAACAGTGTCACAGGGTAACTGAACTCATTTGGAGGAGTCACTGATGGCTTTCTTCCAAATACGTGAGTTCATGACACCTGCAATTAGCTCGTGTCACTCTAATTGAGAGGGAAGAGAGAAATGCCATCCTTACCAGCCTGAGAGCTGGGCCGCAATCCAAGCATCTCTCATTTTGGAAGTCAATAATACAATAATAAATATAATTTCACCAAAACAGAGGTTTGGGTATGAAGTCATAAAATGTTCACCGCTGATGTGGGGTTTGATAGTGAAAGTCACAAAATGCCACACTGGTCCCACTAACGTACAGCTTACTGTATGAGAAAGACACAGTACCATTTACACATTTTAAACATATTGGTAGGTTTGTTTGCATTTTTATATTTCTTACCAAATGCTTTACTAATGTTGGCAGTATAAATGGAACATATATGAGTACTGTAACATTATAAGTCCTCTAAATTACATTTGGTATTAATGCACAGTAGCTCGTGGATCAAGGTTTTCAAGGTAGACGATAATTAATCTAGAAATAAATAATAAAATATTTTTTAGATCACCATATTATTTTTGTTATATGTTGATGCCATCTAGAGGTCTTCATAACGGATAAAAATGGATATGAACTGACAGTTAAAAAATAATTGTAATGTATGTAATTGTAATTACATATCTGCCCCAAATTATTTACGCACAATAGACAAGTTTATTGAGCTGCAGATTTGCAGAAATCATTGTGACAAGACACAGAAATTTACTATGAAACATTAGGCATAATGAAAGAATTTAACTCAATGTACTCTACATGGCCAAAACTATGTGGACACCTGACCATCACACCCATATGTGGGCCTTCCCCAATTTTTGTTGCTACAAAGTCTGAAGCACACAATTGTATAAGTCTTTGTGTGCTCTAGCATTTCAATTTCTCTTCAGTGGAACTAAGAGGTCCAAACCTGTTCCAGCATGATGATGCCCCTGCGTACAAAGTCAAGGTTTATAAAGACCTTGGTTGCCAAGGTTGGTGTGGATGAAGTTGAGTGTCCTGCACAGAGCCCTGACTTCAACCCTGTTGATTACTTTTGCAATCAACTGGAACACCAACTGCACCCCAGGCCTCCTCATGCAACATCAGTACCTGATCTCACTAATGCTCTTGTAGCTGAACGAACACAAATCCC
>JAOTRR010000056.1:10501131-10515215 GCA_028570945.1 Gogo arcuatus
AGAGAAACGACATCCATCATTACTTTGACATGAAGTGACTTTTAATTAATAAAAAAAAAAAAAACCCATTGAATTAGAAGGTGTGTCCAAACTTTTGACAGGCCCTGTACTTCTGAAGGAGAAGATTAAATTACAGTAAATATAAAAAGTCTACACACCCCTGTAAAAATTCCAGGTTTTTACAATGTGAAAAAAAAGATAAATCATGCCAGATCTTTTTCCACCTTTAATGTGATATAGCTACAAAGAAAATTTAAGTAAAAAATGAATAGAAATGGTTTAAGAAAAAAAGAAAGAAAGAAAAATAACTTACCTGGTTGCTTAAATCTGTAATGGGGCATGTGATTGTGCTCAGAATTAACATTTAAACTCATTAGTCATCACTCAATCACTCAAGTAATTATCATACAGCTGTCAACAATGAAGTGATTCTGATTAACCCCAAATAAAGGTCATCTGTGTCTGTAGGCTTTTCTTGTCATCTTCTTGGTTTTCATCTGACTGCTGAAGCTCTGGTCCGCAAATAGCATACAAAGCATGTCTGAGATGTCAAATGGTATCGACAAGGAGACGGGTACAAAAGCATTTTCAAAACATTAGATGTACCTTGGAACACCGTGAAGGCCATCATCAGCAAGTGGAAAAAATGAGGCACCACAGTGACATCACCAAGAACAGGACGTCCCTCTAAAATTGACAAAAGGACAAGAAATAATCTTATCAGGGAGAAGGCCAAGAGACCCCAAGGAGCTGCAGGAATATCTGGCAAGTACTGGTCACTCCCTACATGTGACAAAAATCTCTCATTTTCTTCACATGTCTGGGCTTGGGGCAGGGTGGCTAGACAGAAGCCTTTTCTCAGTTTAAAAAAAACCCACACACACATCCAAGCCCACCTAAATTTTGGCAGTGTGTGTTATGCTCTGATGAGACCAAGGTAGAGCTTTTTGGGCATAATTCTAAAAGATATCTTTGGGGCAAAAACAAGAATGCTTAAGACAGCACCCAAAGAACACAGTGAAGCATGGTGGTGGCAGCATCATGCTATGGGACTGCTTCTCTTCAGCTGGGACTGGGGCTGTTTAGAGGGAATCATGGACAGCTCCAAAATCTTTTTTGGCACAAAACATGCAGGCCTCAGTTAATCACCTGAAAATGAAGAAAAACTTCACCCTCCAACACAATAATGACCCAAAACACAAATCCAAGTTAACAAAGGAAGGACTTCAAAAGAAGAAGCTCAACATTTTGGAATGGACCAATCAGAGCCCAGATCCAAATCTTATTGAAAACCTGTGGAATGGCTCTTAGAGGGCTGTGCACAGGAGATCCGCTTGCAATTGGATCGATCTGGATCCCAAATGAAGATGCACTAAGTTGTTAGACTCTTACCCAAAAAACTGAGTGCTGTATTACAAGCAGAAGGTGCTTTAACAAAGTATTAGCTAAGGGGTGTTAAGTTTTTTCTTTTTCTTTTTTCCCCCCCTGAAACGTTTCTATTTGTTTTTCACTTTAAATTTTTGTTTGCTATTTCACATTAAAGGTGGAAAAAGATCTGACATGATTTTATTTTCATCACAAAAACCTGCCATTTTAACAGAGATTGTAAATCTTTTTATATATCTACTGTACATGATGTGGAATTTGCAGATCTAACTGCTAGATTGTAGTGGATATGGCATTTAATGATTATTTTTTAAGCTACATACAAGCAAGTGTAAGAAATTAGGGCATTCAGTAGCAGCTTAAACATTTTCATTTGAATCTTTTATCGGAACACTTCTCAACTTCTTTAATGGGAGCACTTACCACAGCAGGCATTAAAGCACTTCTTAAAGTGGAGAAGCCTGAGAAGGAGAGCGGGGAGAGAGATGCATGAAAAAATGGGAGTGAAAGTGTTCTGCAAAATAGCAGTGAATCAACAAAATGTCGTAATGTGATTGTTAGTGTGGTCTGGCAGCTCAAACTCTGTCTTACACAGACTCGGATAGATCGAACAGTTATTTGGCATAAAGGCGAAAGCATGCTATTATTATAACCTCCTCCTTGTCAATGCACTCAGCGTCCAATAAACGAGTCAAAAGACGCATCTCTTTTGTGCACCTTAGAGATGGAAAGCTTTGTGGACTCAGAAGTCTTGTTTCTGTAAAACCTGCTTGCCAGCATGGACAGGTCTGTTTGTGCTTGGAGATGTCTGTGCTGTAATTTAGTCCAGGAGCTTATTAAGGAAAGAAAGCTGAGATACTGGAGTTAAACTTGTCAAACAGATTTGTGTATGCTTCATCATAACTGCAGTTCACTGAAATTCATTCAAGAGTAAAATTGGTATGTATGATTGATTAGTACAAGAGGCAAAACTATAAACTGGAGAAGCAGATGTTTATTTTATTTCCTGTCAAATACAATAAAAGCAAGAGACAGTTTACAAATGACAAAATAAAAATGGCAGAATATAGCGACAAGCAATCAAATAAACATCTAATAGACCGTGATTGCTCATATTACTGTCCTTGTAATTTTCACAATAATAACTGGTTTAATTTAACAGTATGGTTTTCAACCCTCATTATTCAGCACCTTATAAAATAGCACTTGATCCAGCACGTCCTATTGTTTGCATTTATTTATTTATGTATATTTTTTTCTGTGCACAAATTTATCTAGCTACAAGACGCCAAACTAAATTGTCATGTGCATAGAATGTAGTCCGTTTCATACCATATTTAATTTGCTATTCTGATTTATTGAATAAATAAAATAATGGCAACAGTTTTGTAAATTTGATCGCTAAATGTGCTCATGATTTATAGGACAAGCTGAACAAGCATTCAGTCATATTTATGTATTGAAATGTATTTACCTCAAATGGCATTCCATAGTTTTTGAGTATAGTTACAATTCCCTAAACATATATTTCAGGATGAGAGATTGTGGTTAGCAAATCATCTCTAAATTGATCCTTCAGTAGCTTTTTTTGTTGTTTGTTTTTCAGACTTAAAGGCAAGTGCTTGTATTTAAAGTCAGTGGTCTAAATGCTGTAAAAAGGGTTAGGGTTAGGAACCTCTACTCATGGAAAATCTGGCAACTACAGATTGGAGGCATGAACTACAAGAAAATATCCCAAATGTTATTGGCAGTTATATCAGTTATATTTTTTGAAACACACATACACATTCATCTCCAATAAGAGCACTCGTTCTCCCTTCTCTCCTCTCAACATATCCATGCAATTTTCTAAAGTGGCTTGACAGAGAGCTTTGATTTGATCTTTTAATAAACTCTTTTTTAAAAATCATAAACACTTTGTTAGCTTAGCTAGATAGCTAGCTGGATAGTAACCAAATTTCTGGATACCTAGAAGCCTGCCAGCTATTAAATCGTACCCTGGTACACTGCCTCTGAGGTAGGGTTTGAAATGTTCTGCTCACGGGTCATTAACCAATCAATTTTGTTTTGTCTCAGATACAGAGTTGATTTCAAAACTAAATTGATTGCTGATTGTGTATATTTTCCAAGTGCTCAGCTTCTTCTCTCCTTGAGAGACCTTGAGAGAAACTGTAAGTGGATAGCATTTTCAGTATTTAGTATGCACAAATGTTTGGGCAGTAGCTCAGGCCTTTCTTTTTTACAATAAATCTAATTAGCAGAGTGGCCAAGGGACAAGTGCACAATCTTCAGCAGTCAACATCATGGCCAGTGCAGTAAACAGCAGGTCTTTTCTTTAATTAGCCAGTAACTGGTAGCATTAATCTGACAGTAGGTGGCTAAATGCAAGGGAAAATTCTGAAAAACTGTTTTCTCCTTGATATTTTTAAATCACTTAATAAAATGTAGATTTGCATACACATTTGGATGGATTTCTTTTGAATTGATGAGCAATTTGCAACAGACATGCAGAATATTGTGTGCAGATGTAAATCCAATCACTGCAGGCACAAAGATAGTGTCATAAATTCTCTTGACAAACAAGAGTGTTTTGCATACTGTGGCGTAACCACAGAATTACATGCTTAAATACATTAAAGTGAA
Organism: Gogo arcuatus; assembly: GCA_028570945.1. NCBI lineage: Eukaryota > Metazoa > Chordata > Actinopteri > Siluriformes > Anchariidae > Gogo > Gogo arcuatus. The sequence continues at coordinate 10,505,161 of JAOTRR010000056.1, forward strand.
ACCTGTGTCTGACATTTCATTCGAAGGAATGTTTCTATGCTATTGTATGACAGCTTAATGCATTTGAATGTGTTAGTTTGACACCTGAAGCCTGCTGAGGCAATACATGAACCCTGACCATATTACATCTATTTAAACCATATTACATCTATTTTATCCACTTTATACTGCCTCCCAGGAAATTTCCACACTGATTATAAAACTACTACTGATGACCTGTGAACCATCTTCTAAACTCCACAGTACCCGAGCAAACTTTTGGTTTAAAAGGTGCAGGTTCTTTATCAGTATCTGGAATAATTAAGCCTACATCAGGGGGCAGAGCTTTTTTTCTCGAAAACTTCTCAGCTATGAAACAGCCACCCTGCTAATGTTCAGGACTCAGACACAATCTCAATCTTTAAGTCTATGTTAAAAACCTATTTGTTTAGTCAGGCATTTTCTAAAAATATTTTTCTTGTAAATAATGGTGCATATCTGGGCCAGGATTTACTCTTAAAGAAGTTTACTTAAAAGCTGGAAAGCTATAGGACAACACAACAGTGTTTTGTGGGAAAGCTATTGCAACAATAGTTTGTAAACTAGTAATGTAGCCTTATAAATAAAAAGGTATCTAATGAAGCTTTGTAAAGTACAGGTGTACAGTGGTATTGAGTTATACTGGGTTAGGTGATTAGTCCAGGTGAGCACTGGAAGGCAGCAGCATATTGAGTAATCTGACTGCCTCACGGAGAAACTGTTGTGGCGCCTGCTGGTGGTGGCACGGATGATCTGGTACCTTCAGTCAGATGGCAGGAGAGTGAAGACTCCATGAGAGGTGTGAGAGGGGTTATCTGCAATGCTAGTGGCTTTGCAGATGCAGCAGTTATTGTACGAGGCATTGATGGTGCTTAAAGAGACTCCAATGATATTTATAGCTGTCCTCACAATTATCTATACAGTCTTGTGGTCAGACACTGTGCAGTTCCTGTACCGTACAATGAGACAGCTGGTCAGGATGCTCTCTATCATCCCTCTGTGGAAGGACGGGAGGGGGGGGGCGTTTAGCTGTCTTCAGCCTCCACAGGAAGTGGAGGTGCTGCTGGGCCTTCTTGGCTAATCAGGTGGTGCTGAGAGTCCAGCAGAGGTCTTCTGTGATGTGCACACCCAGAAACCTTTGACTCTCTCCACAGTCGTTCTGTTAGTGGTGAGTGGTCTACTCGAGTCCTCATGAAGCCAAAAAATGATCTCTCGTGGTCTTGAGATATAGATTGTTGTCTCTGCACCACTCTCCGAGCTGCTCCACCTCCTCCCTGTACGCTGACTCATCGTTGTTGCTGATGAGGCCCACAACTCTAGTGTCATCAGCATGCTTGATGTGTTTTGCAGCACAGCCGTGAGTCAGCAGTGCAAACAGCAGTGGCCTGAGCACAACATTCTGTCTGCCCAGTCAGAAATCCTGCGAGAAGATCCTGTGTGTGGCCGGTTGATGGTTGAGTGATGTTCCTTCCACTTGCAGATAATGGTCATGATGGTGCTTACTGGAACATTTAGGAGTTGAGAAATCTGACTATAACCAGTGCCGTTGCTGTGCTGCTCAACAGTCTTGTTGTGAAGGTCTTGGGAGAGCTTATTGCCTCCAAACATCATGAGATGTTTCTTAAATGACAGCTTGGTGCTAAATGATTTGTTACTTGCATTCAGAGGTGGGGTTCCCTTTTTCAAAAAGTGGAAGGTCTAACCTACCAACATTCACTAACTCAGCTGATTCTAATTAGCATTGGTAGGAGAACTAATCAGTGCAATCAGCTGGTTTTCTTCCTGTGTTCAATACTTATTTCCTGCCATTCCACTTTATTGCACTAAACTTTTTATGGATTGGAACATTCTGATTTCTTTTTCAGCATAGTTTTATTGCGTTAATACCAAGTTTTTGCTCAACATTTCATGTGAATAGCTGCACAGGAAGTCTATTTAATAGAAGAATAGTTGACGTGTTGAACACTTATTTCCCCCACTGTATTACACTGTTTGCTCTTTGTGTTTATCTCTAAATGTATTTACTATTCTGGTTCTCAAATTGAACTTTTTCCTGAATACACGTCTTGCAGTTGTGTCCCCTTGATGCCACTTCATTGTGACAGTGAGGCGCAAACAACAAATTAAAATCCTCCACCAGAGAGAGCTGGCTGAAATGAAATGAAAAGGCGTGTCATTTTAAACAGTATAGAGGGCATTATTATTGCTGATATGAATAACAATTGGCTTTATTTTAATAAAAAGCCTGTAAACAGAATATACTTTGTACAGAAATGTGTAATTAATACTGTATTTTACCATCTATATGGCTCCAAGGAACACAAATAGCACTAATGTATACCTGCATTTGACAGACAGACAAAATCATGTGCAGAACTGCCTACTGCAGGGCTCCTGAGGGGTGCAACAGAAAAGCGTTCACTCTGTCACTGGGAGATTATGGGTTTGAATCTCAACAATGCCACAGCCATCCATGGGTGGGAGTCCAAGAGAGCAAAATTGGGCATCTTCCAAGGGATGGCATACTTTCTCTGCCCTGTCAATCATAGCGACACGAGAAAACTGTAGGTGTCTGTGCGCTCATGGATGCAGAAGAGGGCAGATAGCACTTCACTGTCCCTGGTGGTTACAGTAGCTGCTGTATGACAGAGGAGAGCTGGCTGGTTAGTGGGATTTAGCAGGTGACCAAATTGGGGAGAAAAAAAAAAAAACTGAATATGTAAGAGTGCAATGATGCACAAAATTTAAATCCCATACAATGCAATAATGGTTGTGTCTCGATACAATGCTTTCAACTTTATAAAAGTACAATAATTGAAACCTAAAGACACTGTTGGTGTGATAAATTCAGACTCTTAGCAGCATATAACAAAACAAATGCTGAGCATTAGAATATAATGAAACATGACTAGCTTTCACTGGTGTGACTCTTCATCTGAGGCGCAGGGTGAGTTGTGTTCTCCATCAAACAGGAACTTCCCAATCGGCGTGTTGATTTCTTTAACCTGGAGTGAATCAGCAAAGAAAAGGTGCCTGACTGCAGCAGAGAGTCTGCCGTGTGTGTGTGTGTGTGTGTGTGTGTGTGTGTGTGATTGTGTGCGCTCGTGTTGTATTAGCATATGTTTGCTATATAATCAGTAGTATACTGTGTGGCTTTGGCACACTGTAATGTTTCAGTCTAGTACTCACAAGTCTGTTCCTGTGATCACTTATAACAGTCATTCTCTCACCAAACTCTCTTTTTTTCTTCCTTCTTGAAGTTAATATTAAATTTAAAAAAAACAAAAAACAGCTTGTCTTGTTACCAAGAAACCTGGAATGTTCTCTGTGCTGAAGAATTTCCCAAGGCAGAAAACCTACTGACTGTTACAGAACACTGCCCCTGGAGACTCCTGCTTTAAATGTTAAATAAAAGTCTCCTTACAGAAAACGCTACCACATCAGCAATTATACAGTCTCTGTATACGACCCTGTGGGTGAGTTGTTACTATAGAAATTATAACCTATTAGAACAAGCATAATAATGTAAACCTGTGAGTTGAATTATGGTACTGTTGTCAAAGCTAATGCCTTCTGACCAACATTCAAGACCTCAGCAGCACTGTGGTGTAAATACAGTATATATCATGACAAAATATAAGTATATAAATGTGTACAGTATTAAATAACTGTAGAATATACAGCACATCATGTTCAGGGAATGCTTTCAGTATAAGCAGCTTTTGCTGCTTTCTTGCGCAGAAGGAAGGGATTCGCCACGGAAAAGTCCAAGTGATGCTGAGAAAGCAATTCAGGCTTATGCTCTCATTGTAGTAGCCTATCAGAGTATCTGACAGCTTTACTCCTCCCATGTGTTTGTTGTAATCCAGCGCAGCTGCTGGGATGGAAATGTCCTTCCTACTCCAGCCACTCTGCTTGCTTATTACCCTCCTTGAGACAGTGAAACTTCTGCTCTCTTTGGAAGGTCATTAGCAGTTGTTGTTGAAAAGCAGCTTCTGTTTGCTCCGACAGTGCCACGGGCTCCAATTTGTAATTGGCTCCATTCTTTGAGCAGAGAGGGACTGGTGTAAAAATTCTCCACATTTACACCTAATTGGTAACCAGTTCCAAGCAGAGAGACATCTGACAGGCTCATTACCTGTCTGTGAATGTGGCCCTTTCTCCTTGATAGACAGAAATTTCCAGGTTTAACCAGAGATTTAGTCAGCCAGGAAAAACAGTTTATATCCACATTTTCTATATTTGTCTTTTATTAGGGCTGTAACGACTCAGTTTGGTCATGATTCAATTCATTTCACGATACTGGCTTCATGATTTGATTCAATTTGATTCTCAGAATATTTTGAATAAAATCTGAATGAAGAAAAATGATGACTGAAAAGACTCATATATTGTCTGAATAATAAACAATGCAAAACAATGTGCATTTTTGTCTGCATCAAAATAAATAAATAAAAACCGCCTTGAACAGAGGTTTAATACTGTTAACAGAATGTACTACAGGTTCACCATATCTTAAAAATAAATAAACCAATTTATAAATTCTCCCAAAAATTGCTTTGAATAATTAAAGTCTCTGACCCAGGGAAAGTGATTGGTTGAAAGATATTGAGCTCCGTAGCAGCGACTGAGGCACCACTTTAACCAGAAATAGAGCTCCAAGTCAACTAAAATGCCCGATTTCTGCTCATTTAGAGCTCATTTAACTGTTATAAAGTAGTTGTGTCACCGTATAAAGTATAATGTGTGCCGGTTGTTGTGATCTGGAGCTGTCAGGCCCAGCGTGCTCTCTATGTATTTTAACTCTATGGGTTAGACAGGTTGGAACCTCTGGTGTTCAAACAGTGAAATTGCATGAGATGCATAATGACTACAGTGCTGATTTCCACATCTTCAAATTTTTGCAGCATGATGCATCATGTTACGATGCGTTGTTACACCCCTATCTTTCACATATTGTTTCTCACCAGTACAGGCCTTGTGGTTGCCTTTCATCTAGAGCTAGACGGCTGGGTGGCAAAACGCTTACAGGAGGAAACAAGTTGCTCATAAAGAGGTTTTATTTCGAAGAGAAGGTCCTAATGATCAGTTCATTTTTTCCTCAGATTTTCCTTATCTTCAGCAAGGTCAGGTAGATGAAGGAAACTATGAAATGGCCAGGATTCAGTCTTTGCCTGTGAACCTGGGAGAGAGAAGTCAAAGCCGAGCTTTTGCTCCAGTGATCAGAACATTTTTTTGTCCTTGACAAGACCCATGTAAATGACTGATGCAATGCAGCCACAAAGCTTGTAGCCAGTGTGAGTAACAACCATTTATCCTTTTCGCAAGACATTTTTTGTGCAAACGTATGTGTTCTCAACAATTGTCCTGAGAACACTAAAAGCATCTAAAGCAGCTAAAACATCTGAAACTGCTGAAGTGAGAGTATGTCAGTGTCAGGATAATTTGCAATTCTGGAGAATATTTCAGCGCATTTTAAAGCTTCTGTGGCTCTTCATCTTTATCTGATTTGCTGTGCCACATGTCATTATCCTTCTCTTGTCTAACTGTTACACTGCGGGTCTTTTCTGCCTTTCTGGGTGCTGAGGTACTTAGGGGACGGATGGAAGTGTCCACTGAGGCAGTACATCTGCTCCTGACTGCCCTGGACTGTGGGGGTGTGAATGCAGAGCTGCTCCTAACTCTCTTCATCACACAAGATGAGCATTACAGATACAGATACGACACGCACAGGCTCATGATCTTCATCAGACGTTTCTTTCAAATGGCTGCTGTAATAAAAAGGTGAACTTGGATGAGCTGAGCTGTAATTATTATTATTATTATTATTATTATTATTATTATTATTATTATTATTATTATCAGAAACAAAACAATAATCCGCTTCTTTCAAGACCTTCACGGAATTTAATAGAAAACTGGAAAAAAAACCTGTCTACACATCAGATGTACGCAGCTACCCAGTTGTTTTTATTCACTATCATTGTGCCTCTTAATGAACATGAGGGGACATCTAATTATATACCTAAAAAGCAAGCATCATAGAACTCTATCTATCTCTCTCTCTCTCTCTCTCTCTCTCTCTCTCTCTCTCTCTCTATAATATTGCTATTGACGGTACTTATCGCTAACATTTTATCACCCAGGCCTAGTTTGAATTCACATTAAAAATGAACTCATTACAAAGTGAATTTAATTGCTTAAAAAAGTTTTTCTTCATGTCCTTGTTAATTGGCATTTCAGTTACTTATTTGTTTACATTTAGGCGCATTGGACCAAAAGTCCAATGCAGAACTACATGAAACCATGAGGTATCTGTCCCCCAATGACTTCAGTAGTATATCGTATTCTAGCTAAGAATTCGTAGTGAAAATTTCTGTTGATTTACACTATCTGCTTGTTTTGCTGTGGCCAATATTGGTGCATCCCAATGCAATACTAATGTAAAGCTAGCAATGGGAATGTTTTCTGAAGAAGGGGTGCTGAAAAAAGTGGGGGCGCATCTTAACTGGGCAGAATTGGGCCTGGCAGGATTGACGTGTGTGTCGATGCTTACAACATTAGATAAAATATATCGGTGTGGCTTGACTAATGTGGAGTGTTTGTACACTGTCTGTGGTGTTGAACACCATGGTAACAGTAAACAATGTGTCACAGTGGCCATATACCTTTTGGATATTCGCTTTTCCTTTCTAGGTTGGCAACGAACAAATAAAGCTCAGCCCAAATTTGTTTTTGTATAAACTACAAGTTGCACTTTTAATCTTTTCGGACCCTCTCTGTGAAGACTTTTTCATGAAATGTGTATAAACAAATACCCACTTTCCAAGGCGCAGTGCTTTACAGAAAGAGACCAAACAGATTAAACATGCAACTTTGTGCAACTTCCTCATTGCCAACCTAGACAAGAAAAACGAATATCCAAAAGGTCTGCGAACCAGGAACTGCTGGTGTAAAACTGCAAGGTGTAAAATTGTGACACTGCAGACAGATATTATAGCAAATTGTTGCTCTCATTAATGGTTTATTTTGGGTAAATAAATTTGGGTGCTGCAGCGCCCCTTCTTCCTGAGATTATGAATGTAAACGGTAGGATAGCAAGCAGACTCACCAATCTAGAGCTGTGTCAGAATGCCAACTTTTTAAGTATTTTTTTTAACATGATTTCTTATAAAACAGTGTATGAATTTAACACACTTCATATAAGAGCGCACTTAAAAATGCAATCCACCAGGTAATCATTTGGATCTTTTAGATCAGTAAATGCTGAGTGCATGATATGAGATGTAGCTCAATCAGAGCAATGTCAGGAAGAGACTAATATGCATCCCAGAATAGTTAGTGTGAAATCTGTCATAATTACAGCTCAACATGGAACCTGCCTGCCAGGGTTGTTCTGGCCCTGACCTGCCCCTCCTGATGCACAAGTAGTATGCTGATGTGTATGTGAACAGCTCACATAGCATCCATGTGTGTACATATTTGCATGTGTATAAAGTAAATGTCAAAATGAACTCTGTGTAACCCTAACCCTATATCTTTTAACGTTTTATTGTTTCAGTTGCAGTTGCTGTCAAATTAAGTTGAGCTATTTACAAAAGATTAAATACTTTTTTCTCTCTTCTGGGACACATTGTGTCATTTATGCTATTCACATGTTCATTTTTTTTGTTTTTTTTTTATTGACAGAACTACGAGCCCACTTCATCCCAGAATCGATCACGTCTGGATCAGGTAAACAGCTTAAATTGGGGGATGTAGGGGGAATGTTGACCTTCGTTGGTGGAATATGGATATCTTGTTTTGGTCATGCAGTGCAAGGGCCATGATCTAATGAAACATGTATGGATACCATCATCTTTGAACACCTTCCATCTTTTTTCCTTCTTCCAGGAACGCCAAAATCGAAGTAAACAATAGAAGACTGCACCCCATCCCAATAGCTTCATCAACTGTTTTAGGACTGACCATTTGAAAATGAAATTTAAAAACGGGACAAAAAAAGAAAAATAAACAGTTGTTTAAGTTTGCTCTATTTAATTCTGGGTACTTGGGCCAGCATCAAACTCAAGGCTCTGCCCTCCTGGTTCTGGTTCGAGCTCCGTTGGAGATGAAATAAATTAGCACCTATCAAATAATGGCACCGTGATCATCTTTGTCTCTCTTGTCATTTGGTTTGGTTTCCACACACCTCCTTCTGTCCTTCCTTACATAACTGACTTTGGCCAACAGTTATCTGCACATTCTCCCCGCCCTCCCCCTTTTTTAAATTTTTTTTTATTTTATTTTTTTTTTATAAAAACTGTACCTGGCACTGGCTGGGAGAGTCAAAGTGAGTCAGTGACTGTTAAAAGCCCCTGATGCGTGTTTGTGAGTGTTTTGAAATGGTGGTTGGTAAAGTTGAGGACAAGACTAATCTGGGAGCACCGTAGACCCCTCCCCAGCATCAGTCACTGTACTTGGCCAGTTGAATTTTGTACAATCGAGATGTGCGTCTTTGTTGTTGGTCGTAGGGATTTGAAAAGGGGTTGACTGAGGAGTACATGTGCCACTGCATATAAGGGACAGAGAAATGTCTTGATACATAATGAAAATGTTGCTGTAAAAGAAAACTATATTTTTGAATTATGTAACACTCAGCTTATAACTTTTTTTTTTTTTTTGTGGTAAGTCATATTGGTCACAAGACTTTGCTTTTCATTTACTTTTCATGCTCGGAGCCTTAACATTTTAAAGCTATTTTGTCATCAAACCGTTAAATAATTGCTGTACTGTACCTCAACAGCATAATCAGGGAAAAGACGTCCCATGTGCCCTCAACCCAAGGGAAGTCAACATCATCACTGGCTGAAGTGAAGAGGAAAAATATTGTCTGAGTTATGGTTCTGAGCCAAGTGCTATGATTTGTTTTACTCTGCTTATGGTTTGAAAGCAGCATTTTAACTGTACTGTTCCACTGATGTCCAGCAGAGGTTGTTATTTCTTTGCTCAAGCCAATTTAAGAGAAATGTAGCATTCACTGCTTACTGAAATCAGTTTAGGTGCATCACTTCCACTATGTTTGTTTCTCATCCTTTCTTAACAGAATTCAGTTTATTGAACTTTTCTTCCCCCTCATCCTGAGTATAATGCTAAGCTTTAATGTAGGAGCATATAATAACTGAGAACGCCTCAAATGTGTAACCTGAAAAATTAATGTTACTGATTTACTGTTAAAAAGTAGAAAAAAAGAAACAAAAAAGAATATACGGTTTCTGTGCGTGATTTTTTTTTTTATTTTATTTTATTTTATTTTATTTTTTAGGACCTGCTTGCTGTTGTGCGTGTGTTTGTGTGTGAAAGAGGGAATCTATCATGTGAGGAACTGAGATTTATATAATCATATAATAAATGATTTATGAGAATATATGAAATACTAAAAAAATTACAAGGCAAACATTTTAGTCACCCCTGAAATGAATATGCATTGTATGGAAGGTCACTATCTATCACGTTCTTAGATTTGATCATGGTCATTATTAAAACAATATTATATGTTGTACCTGGTGTTTGAAGGTCTTGTTTTTATACTGATTTGTCATTTGGAGGAGTTCCATCATCTTTTTTTTTTTTTTTCTTTTTTTTTTTTTTCCTGAACTGTCAAATGTGTAATGTGATTGTGTTCAGAAGTATCTAAATCAGTGTGCGTCTCTCGAATGCTATGTAAAACACCTTTTCCCCGAAGCAGCACTGAAGTCCTTAAGTATAGCGTAAAGGCAGCTTTAATGCATATCCGTTAAACCAGAAAAGCATTACTCAGTCCTCTGCAGAGGAAATGCATTCCATTAGCCTTTCAGAAATAATACAGTATTTATGTACTTCATTAGTGCCTTAACAGCTGATCAGATAAGCCTTAATATTGGTGATAAAACATGAAATGTGATGGTCAGTCAATGTTGTGCAAATAAGGTCATTAGCAGGACTGCATTAATGTCCTTTGACTTTTAGCGACATGAGCAGTTTTAATCCACAGTCAGCTCCAGAATTAATGGCGCTTT
>JAOTRR010000056.1:10515315-10526826 GCA_028570945.1 Gogo arcuatus
TATATATATGAGAAAGAGACAGAGAGAGTGAGCCCATAAATATTTGGACTGTGACACACTTTTCATATAATTGCCACCACAATGAATTTGCTGAATTTGAAATTAAGCAATCAGTGTGATTAAAGTTTCAGCTTTAATACAAGGCATTTAACAAAAATATCACATTAACCATTTAGGAATTACATCCATTTTTACATAGTCCCTCCATTGTCAGAGGCTCAGAAGTAATTGGACAACTGACTGATGAACAGTTTCATGGCCAGGTGTGGCCTGTTTCCTCATTATCTCCTCAATTTGTCATGAAATAAAAGGTCTGCAGTTGATTTCAAGTGTTGGATTTGCATTTGGCAGCTGTTCATGGGAATGCTCAATATGCAGTCCAATATGCGGTGTCGATGCTAATGAAGGAGGCCATCATTAGGCTGAAAAAAACAAAACAAAAACAGACCTTTCAGAGAGATAGCAGAGACTTTAGAAGTGGCCAAATCAACAATTTGGTACATTCTTAAAAAGAAGGAATGCACTGGCGAGTTCAGCAATACCAAAAGGCCTGGAAGATGACGGAAGAAAACTTAAGTGGATAATTGTAGAATTCTTTCCTTGGTGAAGAAAAACCCCTTCAAGATGCAAACCACTGGGAACACTCAAGAACAGAAAGACCAGATTAAACTTTATTAGAAAGTCTGCTCTGTTCTGGAACAAGATTCTCTGGACAGATGAAACCAAGATTAACTCGTACCAGAATGATGGGAGGAGAAGAGTGTGGAGAAGGAAAGGAAGGGCTCATGATCCAAAGTTTACCACATCATCTGTAAAACACGGTGGTCATGGGCGTGTATGGCTGCTAATGAAACTGGGTCACTGGTGTTTATTGATGATGTGACTGCTGATAGAAGCAGCAGGATGAATTCTGAAGCGTATATAGAGCTGTACTTTCTGCTCAGATTCAGTCAAATGCTGCAGAGCTGATGAATAATGACCCAAAACATACCATGAAAGCAACCCAAGAGCTTCTTAAGGCAAAGCAATGGGATGTTCTTAACTGGTCCATATTATAATTATTAGTTTGTCAAATTACTTTTGATCCTGTGAAAATGGAGGGACTATGTAAAAAATGGCTGTAATTCCTAAATGGTAAATGCAATATTTTTGTTAAACCCCTTGAATTAAAGCTGAAAGTCTACACTTCAACCACATCTTGATTTACTTTATTTCAAATCCATTGTGATAGTGTACATAGGCAACATCAGAAAAATTGTGTCCCTGTCAAAATACTTATGGACCTGACTGTGTGTAATATATAGAATGAAAAATTTGAAATACGTATGTCTAATTCTGGAGGCGCAGAAGTGTTGGGCTAAACATAAATTACTCATCACGACCTTCATCACGATCATGATGTGTATATATAATTTTTAAAATTGACCACCTTTAAATTAAACAAATTAAACTTTAGTCATTAATATGTAGTTTATGGCAACACACTGTGAACTTTCAGGAAATTGCCAAACACAGTAGTGTGAAGTGGAAGAGGTTAACCCTTCTAATTTATTTGAACCAGTAGACGGTGTGGGAATAGGCGATGCCTTCATGCATGAAATATGTTTAAAAATGAAAGTGCAGAAGAAGAATATCACTAGGAATGTTCTGCTTAGAACTAAATCTGGACAAGCTGGGCATGCTGTTTGTTCTTTTTTTTAGTTATGGAGAAATCACTGAAGAGTAATCGACTGTTTGGATTGTAAACTTTCTTAAAGGCAGCTTTCAAAGGAGTAAATAATGTAAAATGCAATCTGGCAATTCTTCATCCCAGAGCCGTGTCCTGCCAGCCAAATGGCGTGACACAATCAGGACGTTCCCCAGACCCTACATAATTTCCTGACCCTCAGGGTGAACAGGCGACTCAAAAGGCAATTTGCAGTAAACACTAATTTTCCCAATCAACCACACCCACATTTAAATAAAGGTACCATCTGAAAATTAAACTGAACTGAAACTGAAAATAACTATCTTCAGTCAGTTACACTGACTGGCACACAGATTACACTGGACAATGGCTGTTGTTGCTTTCCTGAGTGAGGAGATCCCGTTGAAATTCAGAGCTGGTGAAAGGTATGTCCTTGGTTCTCGTGTCTCTTGTGCCTGAGGCTGGGATTTGGAATCGCAGGCTAAAGTAAATGTATCTGGAGTAGAGAAAAATAACCCAGAGAAAGTCTTTTCAATATTGTCAATCTCATTTCATACTAATTTGTGCATTTTAATGTTTTCTGTCAACTCTACAGTATTTAAATATAAATATAGCCCTTGTGAACAGCAAAATTCATAACTGAGAAAGAATGAGTGGAGAATAAGAGTAGAGGTCCAGCAGGGAACTCGTGGAGGATTCCTGCATGCTTACAGAGTGACAGAAGTACCTCATGTCCGTGAACCCAGATGAGTAACCTATAAAAGGTTCACCCTCACTACATCCTCGCTACGCTCTGGCCATTCGTTTCAGCTCATCTGAGCCAGGTGATACCTGGTTGTTACCATGTTCCTTTTTGCTGGGGCATACCTCACAAGAGAAAGCACCTGATGGACCAACAGCTGAAATGGTCTGAGGTGCAGCATTCCCAGCATTACTACCAGGGTTTCAGCTGTCGACTGCTCTCCCTGCCTGGTATGGGAGTAAAAAGGCTCACATGACACATGATTCAAGCTTCATGCTGATGACCTGCCCTGTGTACAGAGCTTTCACATGTGATATCAGGAGCTCTGTCTGGCTCTTGACCTGCAGGTGGAACTGTCTACAGAGCAGCCTGTCATCAGTATGGGAGTACTCACAGACCCAGGCATTGCATGGTCTCGAGGCAACTCTCCCACACTTTGTGTCCATCCTGGCTACTGAAGAAAAACCAGTGAGCTGCATCCAGTGTAGCTGCTGTTGAGAATTTTAAAACCCAACTCAGCATGAATGATGAAACAGCTTAAAAAAGTTAAAGGTAACCTGTTGCCTCATATTTTTGGTTCGTTTCTCAAACATTTTGTGCCTTCTGGGCCTGTGCACCAAAGATCAGTCCAGCATCAGTGGCAGCTGTTGTGGCATCTGTTGCAGTGTGTTTTCTCCAGGCTCTGGCAATGGCATGTGTCAGCTAAACTTGGCCTCTCATCTGTATTAACAGCCCCAGAGGTTTATCACTCCTGTGGCGATGGCTCACATAGCTTGAAGTGCTGTCTGTAGGATCTCTGTGCATCTATTTAAGGGCCACAAGCAAACACACCACAGAACTACAGATACAACTTCCGCTCACCAGTGCATTATATGCTTTACAGTCCAGCATGTTAGCTCTCCTATATCTGGGCATTGCATAGCATGGACTTATGCACACAGCATCATCAGCCTGGACCACTAATGAGCCCACTGGTCTCCCTGGATAAGCTGATACGTTTAGAGCTCACTTTAAATAGGCGTAGGAGGAGTTCATAATTTTATTGTAATAATAACCTGCCTTATATAAATCTGATTAAGATGCCATCCCCTTTGAAATCCTCTGTGTACTCCGAATAAAAAAATCTTGGCCTGTACACAGATAATTCATGCAAATAACTACTTCATAATAACATCTATATTTATAGTTGCCTTTAAATGCCATTCCACAATTTCTGGACTGTATTTACATTGATGAAAATGTGTTTAAGGTTAAAGTATTGAGGTTACAACAAATTGTTAGTTGATTCTGCTTGATCCTGCTGTTTACTTGAGTCATTACTGCGCAAGATGGGCTCAGAGTCGGCGAAACTAATAGAAACCTCAGCAAATTCCACCCTGTATGTGTATCTGTCATGCAACTACCTAAGTAGTAATGTTCAGCTCTGAATATGAGTGATGAATTTCAAGGTGAAGGAAATGACTTTCTGTTGCCACTCAGCAAGGAAATAAATGCGAATGTAATGTAATGTAATGAATAGGCCACTGATTCTGAAGGAAACCTCCCCAGTGGGTTTGAAAGAAAGAAAGTAAACCCACCTTTGTATCAAAGTGGCCTCATTTCTGCAGTCAGGTGAGGATATGATATATTTACTTGTGGGGGAAAAAGCAACGGTTTCAGTCAGCAGCAAGTAGGAACTGAATGTACCAGAGAGGCATACACTGGCACTAATTCTGCGAACATGTCTATGCATCTGCACTGACATCACCCATTTGTGTCAATTGGTAAAACTAGATGAAAATATAAAGCACACACACACAGCAAAATCTCTCTGATGTATTCAGACAGCCTTTCTTGGCTGATTCAGTCCGGCTAAAGAAATCACTGAGGCGTTTGGGGAGTTCATAACTGTAGATTTGAGATTCTACTCAGTGGTGGAGAACGCAGGATTCAAAACCATGTCTTGGGTAACACAATCCAATGTGACTTTGACAGAACACCAAGATTACAGCACATTGCAAAATAAAAAGGCCTATGCTTCAGATGCTCCACCTGAGAGTCGTATCAGTGAAACGCAGTGCAAACCCTATGGCATTATTAATATTCAGTTATTGTACTTTTATAATGTTGAATGTTTTAATCAAATGAAAATGGAAATCATGAGGCAATACTCTATCGTATCATATGTCAAATATCCTGTTAGAATTTTGTATATGGTTACATCCATAGAGTATACTGTATATTATTTACAGCTAAGAAATAGGATTTCAGGTGATTATCTGACTTTAACAAATCTGTAGAATGAGTTCATTGTTCTCACATTAGTGTGTCTGTTTGTGTTGTAGTTTCCCAAATCTCTAAGGGATGGAGTGGCTCATCGTCTCTCTGCTAATACTGGTTGTTTCTACCTCCGGACATCTGTGTCCCAAGCGTTGCATGTGCCAGAACCTGTCGCCATCGCTTGCTATTCTTTGTGCCAAAACAGGCCTGCTGTTTGTACCCACAGTTATTGATCGTCGGACAGTAGAACTTCGACTTACTGAGAATTTCATCACGGCACTAAGGAGGAAGGACTTTACCAACATGACAAGTCTCCTGCACCTGACACTGTCACGCAACACCATCAGCCAGATCATGCCTTACACCTTTGCAGACCTCAAACGGCTGCGGGCACTGCATCTGGACAGCAACCGCCTCAGTGTGGTCACTGATGACCACTTTCAGGGTCTAACCAATCTAAGGCACCTCATTTTAGCCAACAACCAGCTCCATAACATTTCTCCACATGCTTTTGATGACTTCCTAGGGACTCTCGAAGACCTGGATCTGTCTTACAATAATCTGGTGGACATTCCTTGGGAAACCATTGGGAGGCTCACCAATGTAAACACACTTAATATGGACCATAACCTTATAGAGCATGTCCCTTTAGGAGTGTTTTCCAACCTACACAAGCTAGCACGTCTAGATATGACATCCAATAAACTGAAAAAAATTCCTCCTGATCCTTTGTTTCTTAGGATCCCAGTTTATGCTAAGTCCAAGGGGTCTCCACTGACCTCGCTTGTTCTTAGTTTTGGAGGAAACCCACTCCATTGTAACTGTGAGCTCCTTTGGCTAAGACGGCTTACGAGAGAAGATGACCTGGAAACATGTGCCACACCTCCTGATCTTACTGCTAAATACTTTTGGACAATTCCTGAAGAAGAGTTCATTTGTGAGCCACCTGTTATTACAAGGAGGTCCTTCAAGACCTTTGCTATGGAGGGCCAGCCGGCCAGCTTAAAATGTAAAGCCAATGGTGACCCAGACCCAGATGTCCATTGGATTTCTCCTGAAGGTCGTCTGATCTCTAACACGTCCCGCACTTTCACCTTTAGTAATGGTAGCCTGGAAATAAACATCACCTCCCTGAAAGATATGGGAATGTTCACTTGTATTGCCTCCAATGCTGCTGGTGAGTCTACAGGCACTGTGGAACTTGTGGTCACTCCACTTCCTCACCTGGCCAATAGCACTAATCGCATCCAGGAGCCTGATCCAGGACCATCTGATATCTTGACATCTGCCAAGTCCAGCTCTTCCTATAGCAATGATACAAGGATGCAAGAAAAGACAGCAGTACTAGCTGAGCTCACTGCAAACTCTGCTCTCATTAGATGGCCTTCACAGCAGCATTTCCCGAGTATTAGGATGTTTCAGATACAGTATAACAGCTCAGTAGATGACACTTTGGTCTACAGGTAAGTGTTAGTTCTTCCTCAGGTGTGATCATTTCAATATACGTTCTCATTTCTTAGACAGACTGATGTGATTTTAATCATAATCCACCTCATATAGGTCATTTCAATTAAATTCAGTTCAATTTTATTTGTATACCAGTTTTAACAATGGGCATTGTCACATAGCAGCTTTACAGAAATATATAAATTCCGGATAAAAATTTTAAATCTATAAACTTATCCCGATATCTGAATATTGTTCTGCTTAATAGTCTCTTGGTGAAACATTGCCTTTTATCCTAAATGCCCTTTACTCCTCTATCCAGCGTTGGTTAACGTTAGCAGACTAACGTTAGTTTGTTATGGATGTCTGCTGTGTAGCACGATGTTCAAGACAAGATAATTAAATGATCTTTGTACATATATCAAATTTCATGTGAATTAAGTGGGAAAGACTGTTTCAGCTAACCAGGCATCATACCAGAAACCCACTCCATAACTTTACCTTGTAACTTTAACTAATCCATAACAAGCTAACGTTAGCCTGCTATCATAACCTTAGCCAGCTGGATGGAGGGGTGACGGGTATTTAGGATGAAAGTAAGGTAATTTGTCCCCAAGTATACACAATGTTTGGACAGTAACTCATTCTGAAAGTGTCCAGTTTGGCTTGGTACCGTAGTTTCTCATCAGGTGTTAAATTATCGATATAGATTCTTTGTTGATGAAGAGTCCCGTTGAATTGCATGGCTTCTATGGTATTTCCTTTCTTCCTGTTTTCTCCCACATCAGGCCATGCCCACATTCAGAGATGTGTTGCCTACTGGATCTATGCAAATCGTGTATTTCAAACTCCTTTCCCTTCCACATCATAACAGAGACAAAACATTGATACTGAAAAGTAGTGACATCCAAAAAGACTTGCAGCATAACAAAATCTGCACTGAAAAATTGACGGCAATTTGATGGATAAAAGATGACACTATGTTTGTACTTCACTAGAAGTATTATTTAGCTTATTATTAACTAATTATTATTTAGCTTAAAAACAAGTTATGAGAATGATTTTTTGGTCGAGGAGATGCACTAATCATTTCCAGTTCTCTGGGTAGAAAATGTGAATGATTGTGTGTAATATTTATTTTATCAGGTTTCACCCGTTGTTTTGAAGGTCTTTGCGAGTTTATGTCCATGTTTTCTGCTCATGCTCAGGACCTTACCTGTAAATAAACACTGTTTTCTCTGTAGGATGATCCCATCTACAAATCAGGACTTTCTGGTGAGAGATCTGGCGTCTGGCCGTGAGTATGACCTGTGTGTGCTGGCTGTATATGAGGATGGCATAACCTCACTGACTGCCACGCGGCAGGTGGGCTGTGTCTCATTCATCACACATGCCGAGTACACACAGTGCCGTGTGTTGCGCAGCCACTTTTTGGGTGGCACCATAATCATCATCATTGGTGGCATCATTGTGGCATCTGTGCTGGTCTTCATCATCATCCTTATGATTCGCTACAAAGTCTACAGCCAGCAGGGGCCCAAGGCTGGCATAGGGCTAGCCAAGATCAAGGTCCGTTCACAAAGCAATGGAGGAGGAGGAGGAGGAGGAGGGCAGGTTCCTGGGCAAATGCCATGCTCAGGTTCCAAAGTTATGGAGGGGCAGGAGGACCAAGGACCAGGTTTTGGGGGAGGCACAAGGGTGACGACTTCCTCTCTCAAAGACTGCATTACCATGGCTTTAGTGATGGACTGTGAGAAGGGAATGCAGAACTCGGAGGCAAGCAGTGAAGGCACTGTTTTACCCTTACAAAAATGCCTCTCCAGGACTTGCCTAGAGCAAAAAGGTCAGCCTTCACTGTCCACCATCGATGGGACCGCAACTGTGGAAGGAAGTAAGTTAAGGATAATCAAATTGTGTAGCTTAATTTTGCTTTTAAACCTTAAAAAGCTGTTCTGAGAACAGCTGTGGCTCCAAACAGATACTGTAATTGTAGTTTCTGGATGAATTGGCAATGAATGAGAATAACATTATGAGGTCAGTGCAGTCCATTTAATCAGGATCTCATGGTGCAGAAGAGAGAGCTTACAACACGCTTATCTATCAAAATCAGAGAGGATGTGTATTTAAAGTAATGATTAACCAAGTGAAACAAATGAATTATGTTAATTGTATTGTTATAAAAGTGCCATTCTGTGTCAGAACATATAGCTGTATAATTATAATAATAATAATAATAATAATAATAATAATAATACTTTACTTTATTAAAGACATTGAATTAGAGAATAATTTTTTTAATTATAATGCCAAGTGGTGAAGGCTTTATGTTTTCGAGTTGTCCCTTGGTCCGTCTTTCCATTCATTCCAGCCGAGATTCTCGTTTGTCTGATATCTCAAGAACGAACAGTTGAATGTTTTTAGGATTTATATGGAATCATCACTGCAACCAGCGGATGAGCTAATTCAATTTTGGAATCGATCCAAACACGGTCAAGGTCACAGCAAGGTGAAATGTCTGAAATGTTTTACTTCAATATCTTCCTTCCTTATTTCTGGCATAAAAATTAGTAGGAAGAAAGACTAGACTTGGTGATGGTGGAAGGTCCGTGTCCATTTGGTCGTTTGTTTTTCATTTTCAAAAGAGATACAAGAAAACAAAATACAACCTGTTGTTTTGTTTGTAATTGGAGTTTGATTATAGAAATTATAAAATAAAATGCATCGCACCTCCGCATAGTTGATTTGGCATGAGTTTTACGCCGGATGCCCTTCCCGATGCAACCCTCCCCGTTTATCCGGGCTTGGGACCAGCACTAAGAATGCACTGGCTTGTGCACCTCAGTGGCTGGATTCACCTACAATGGATGCATCTACAATCAAATAATTAAATGATGGTTTAGGCTAAATAAAATTAAAAAAATCCAACACATTTCTTGGTTATAGACTTCTGTTGTGGAATTTGAATTCTTTAAAACAAGCAGATTACCGATGCATGCTTGGACTTGGAGGTGGCCATCGTTATCGCAGAGGTAACAATGAATGATAGCCTAGTTTTAAAAATTTCGACTGGCTAACACTAGTCTACTGCCAAACTCACGAGTTTGAGCTTACTATAATCATACTCATTTTCTAGACAGGGCCAGCGTTCGGGCAAAAGATATACCTTCTATCGCTGTACACAAGGCGTCAAAGTCGCAGAAGGATGAGTGAGAAGATCTCTGTGAGCCATGCATCCAACATTCCATGAAGCCAAACTCTCTGTAAGGTTGAGAAAATTATCTGGTGACCTGCATAAACGGCAGCCTCTGTCGGCTGTGCGACAGTTTTTTCTTATCTAATGTTTGGGCTTCCATTTATCACATGCCTATTCCTTCTGAAACAAATCAATGACTTTTACACATGGACCACTGATAGTCCTACTGTCTGGAATGTGCAACTTGTGTCCTGTGTATTCTGCCTTGTATGGGATCAGATTAAGATTGCGTACACAGACCGTGGAGGCTTCTTACCCTTGTGAGATATGAAGTTGGTGTGAAACTACATTAAATCATTTTTTTCTGCATTTAGTCTGACGGCTCTGTCTGGCTTTTTGTTATCTAAGCAAGAAGCTTTCATGTCACAAGTGAAATCCGGCAAACTGTTTGTTCTTTAAAAGTGCCTCAGTGTTGGGCCTGAAAGCACTTTATTCGGTGCAGTAGTGTGTGCGCTGCTGCCCCCAATGGCTTTACTGTGGTATTACATTCTACCCAGGAATAGAGGCCTGTGTACACTTACATTTCTGTTATTGATTAAATAAACGCTAGTCAAATGTAAAAATTCACATCAATCATTTTTCATAATGGACTGGATTATCAGTTATTCAGATTAATCTCTTATTAATTATAAGTATTATATTAATTATAAGTAAGGAATAACACATGGCCTGTATCCACTCTGGGGTGGTGCACATCACACTTTTTATCTGTTTATACTGACATGTAACGTTATTGAATGTCCACAAGGCAAGCTATCATTACTTCCTGTTATCACTTATGTTATAGTATCTATAATAAACATTCCTCGCTCATCAGCCTCTGATTCTTCTCTAAGTTACTAAGACAAAAATAAAACAAAAAAACAAAATTGCAGTTTGTCATGTGGCTGAGAAACCGGAAAGTGTAAACTCCTCTCTCCTGAAGACACTCCTGTGTCGGGAAAATTACTGACATTTTACAGACACTCGCTGACACAAGACTCCTTCAGGAAATGTTGCAGAAATGTCTCCGAACAGAAAGCTTCACCGCATCAACGATTCTCACACCACCTTTGACACTGGTGTGGATTATTTTAGGAAAACCGCACAGTCCATCGTGTTTTATTCTTACAGAACACACACCTCTTATTTATCGAACTGAATTCAATTTCAGTGTGTTTTAAATCACAAACATAATAACATGCCCGGCATGGTCTTTACAGACTTCAGGGAAAGTGGGTGCTTTAAATATCTTTTTAAATGGGAATGTAATATTATTCCAATAAATAATATCTTAATGTACTCGTACTGTAAGCGCTCTGTACAGGCTGTGATGTAGTGAGGTGAGAAAGTCGTATCTCGTATTAGTGATTTATAAACCTCCATACAACTCGGAATGAAGACACGACACTAATTTGAACCTGTCCGATTATTACAGGACCCTGTAATGTAATCTGCAGGATATCCAGTTCTGTCCTTCTCTATATTCAATACAAGTTCATTATTATGGCCTCCATTCTTCTGCTCTAATAGTGGATTTGTTCTGTGCTTTTTGCTTTGCTTTTGAGTAATTCAGTTTAGCTTTTATGGATTTATTTTCCCTGACTAGATTATAGCTGAAAAATCAAATTCCAGAGTTCTTCCTCTGGATGCCTGGCACTACACACATCTTATACTGTTCTGAAAAAATGCACTACTTGAGAGATATATGTAAACTATAAAAAATTGTGGGTTTTTTCTTTCTCTTCCTCTGCTCACACTGCAAACCTCTTTGCCTTCCCTTTCCAGACACAGCAGGCCAGCAGGCCAGTGAGGAGAAAATGGTTTTGCCGGACTGGGGCAATTTAAAGATTTGATGACCTCTACTGCTGTCCAACAAGAGACAGCCAGCAACCCTGAAAAGTAACAGCTTCTGTCTTTCTGTCTGGTTCTCTTCAGTCATTATGAGGAGTTTTATGGGGTGGAGATGAATGACCCTTTTTTAAAACTACATATGATGTTTCTCTGATCTTCCTAAATAGTGTGATGAATGTATTTCTTTAATATTTATATTTCTATTTTTTATAGATTGTTAAAAACAAACAGCTGGAATTGCTTCTTCTTCTTCTTCTTCTTCTTCTTCTTCTTCTTCTTCTTCTTCTTCTT
>JAOTRR010000056.1:10610640-10621537 GCA_028570945.1 Gogo arcuatus
AAAACATTCCAAAAGAGCTTTAAATTCCCTTGCAGTAGCAGAGTCAGTATCAACACGGGTATTGAAATCACCTAATAACAGTACAGAAGAGTTAGAGCTACTGATTAATGTGAAAACTCAGTCAGATCAGAGAAAAAGCTGGGGAGTAGTTTGGGTGGACGGCAGATGAGAAGAACAATTAGAGGTTTGGGGTCAGTAATTTTCAATGCAAGATATTCAAAAGACAGAACACTCTGGAGGCTAATGGTCACAGTTTGCAGAGTATTCCTGTATATAACAGCCAGGCCACGCCCTCTACTCATGACTTGTGGATTGGGGGAAAAAAAACCAAAAAAAAAACCAAACTATAGCTAGAGGGAGTGAGCAGATTAAGTTTTGTACATTCTACATTTAATTTGCACAGTTTTACTATTATTAATATTATTATTTTATTTTCTACTATTTTATCTAGCAGTATAAGTAGTTTGTATAGATATATGTTTGTAAACACTTTTTTAACCTACCTTATTGTCTGTTTTGTGTGTTTTGTGATTTATGTGAATTTGCTGCTGCAACACTGCAATTTCCCCTTTGGGGATTAATAAAGTTCTCTCTCTCTCTCTCGTGGGTCTGAAGTCCTCCATCAGTAGCATTGAAGTCTAGAAAAGAAACCTTCCCGTTAAAATGTGTATATTGATGGATTTTTTGTAGTCTGTACAGATGTAATGAAAGAGAAGTGAATTGGTTTACAAAATATGATTTTTATGATCTTTATTCAGTTGAAGCTTGTCATTTCCACAAAATAACATCACACTATGTATTTGATAGATTTTCCTCAAAGAAATTTCTTGTTGCACTTTTACTACAGTTCCTTTAATATTTTTTTCTATTTTACAGAAAGCCTCTGAAAGTCTTCATCTAAAGTCCTCTTACTTTTGTAGTAAAAGTAAGAAAGTGTGGTGAATAGAGAGCAGAAAATTCTAAAGTATAATGTAAAGATGATCTGTTGCTGTGACAGGATGTGGGGTATGAGGACCGTTAGTTTGTGAGGTTTCATGCATCATGACAGACATTTGGTGGTTTCCTTTCAGTAGTTAGAAGTTACCAATAGCAGCTTAAATAAAGTTCACCTGTGGGAGTTTGGGGCTGTTAGGCCGTTTCTGAGTGATGCACTGCTGGTTTCACACTTGTGATAAATAGGCAGCTTTACATATGAGGAAGAAAGGTCAGCTCCAACCCACACCTTGGTTATACACTAGTGCATATTCCCCGTCACACGCCACAAGACCACTTTTTAAAATAAATTATTTGATTTGGAAGTTATTAGTATTTTAAACATATCATTAGTCTCCCATGCACTGCCTTTCACACTGGAATGAAGATATAATGCAGTAAACAGATAGTATGTTATCATTTAGACTATATGTTCACTGCTTTGTTCCAAAAGCTCACTAGTGGATAATTAGGATAATTTACTATCTTGTGAAAATATTGATGCATTTAGAGCTTAGTTTTAAGTACTGTAGAATCACATTGTGGCTGATTCAGAAGCTGTATAATTTATCTCTTGCACTTGATGTTTAATTTGCTAGATCGTCACTTACAACCTGTTCCTATTTGACTTGGAATTGTCTCTCAAAAAGCTTGTGATTATAACCAATTAAAACTGCAACACTAAAACAAGATATAAATCTAAACATACACTCACCAGTCACTTTATTAGCAACACCTGAAAACACCTTGTTGATAAGAGAGAGGTCAGAGGACAATGGCCAGACTGGTCTGAGCTGCCAGGAAGTTTATAATAACTCAAATGATCACTCTTTACAACCGTGGTGAGCAGAAAAGCATCTCAAAATGCGCAACACATCAAACCTTGAGGTGGACGAGCTACAACAGCAGAAGACCACATCAGGTTCCTCTCCTGTCAGCCAAGAACAGGAATCTGAGGATATCATGAGCACCGACTCACACACACTGGACAGATCAAGATGAAGAAAAACAACTGTGCAGTCTGTGTTCATGATCTCTTTAAAAATCATACTTTGATCCTCATTTCTTTCTTGTCTCACTGTTGAGTCTGTACATTTACTGACCAAAGTTGATCATGCAATGATGCAAGAGTCATGTGTGTGAGAACATGTGGGCAGAAACCAACCAACAGTCATGACTGAGTTTATAATAATAGAAATGAGAGATGAGCCACAGAAACCCCACAGAAGTATTTCTTTTAAACTGTAGGTGACCTTCTTTTAAACAATCCCAAACCATCCTGAATGTCATTTTCACTTCCATTTGATGTGTTTTCTAATCAAAAAGTAAACTAACTTCAGCATTAACTTTTTATCCACCCTGTTTTTTAAAATAACATAAAACATGAATTCTTGCATTTGAGATCAAATGAAGAACTGATATAACTTCACTAACTAATTAACTAACTGATATAAATTCACTAATTAACTTAAGTTTCTGTCAGTTATGGCTTTTTTATGGTGATGATTTCTATCAAATTTTAAATGCTCCTCTTTGTTTATGAATAATTGTGGGGCTTTCCATTTTAGAGCATTCAAACAATTTATTATTAAAATTCATTCTATTTATGATTTACCAACATCACATACTCACTCAGGTTTTACCTTCTTTGTATGATTTATAAGTTTACTTCACCCATGGTTTTGAAGAAGGGGGTGGATGTGGCCTGTACCAGAAGTGGTTTTGTTTCTTTTGTGTTTTTCTAGAAAATATGAACCCTATGTACCCAGAAAACGCCGGAAAAAACCCTGAGGTAGAAACACCAACACAGTCAGCGTGGTCTGTGACTCTCGCTCTGTTCTTCATCTCTCTGATTTATAATTCGTCTCAACTACATGCAGATATTATCTTGGTTTGTATCTTCCAGTGATGTTTTCTAACAAATTTAGTTTGCTCAATTTCCTAAAATATAAACAACCTACTAGCCTAATATTCCCCATCACAACTCTGACTAGGCAAATACAGTGCTAAGGACTGCCACATTTTAATGAACAACTTCATGAACATTGTCTTTGTTTGTCCTGAAAGCTCCATAAACACACTCATGTTCACATCCAAATGACAAGGAAGGAAAAACGTCCTGCTTGAGCAGCTTTTTTGTTGCCTCCTGCAGGATCACAGTCACAATGGAGACAATCAGTCAGTAGCTGATGCCCTGTGATGCTCTTTCTTTCTTTCTTTGTTTCTTTGTTTCTTTCTTTCTTTCTTTGAAAAAAATAAATAAATAAAACAGTACAACAATAAGACAAAACACAATAGTGAATGTTCTGTGTATCCACTGAGTGACGTTGTGTGATTAAAGCTGGCTTTCTCCTCTCACGATAGCTCTTACAGAGCGCTCTCTTTTTCTTCAGAAAGGTTTCCATTTGCTTTTCATGTTGTGTGACTTAAATGTGAAAAAATGTGTTTCCTTTTCAATTTTGCAAAATACTGCTTTATTGAATCATCTGAAAAATGACCTCATGCAAGCATCAAAATTTTTTTGCAATATTTGAGAATTTATTTTTGAAATTCACTTTTCAGTTTCTCATTTTTTAGTTCATGGTTTCTGACTGTGCGTGAAGCAGCTTAATGGAAACACGGCTAATAGAGTGCCTTATTCACACCTCGTATATGTTTAGAACACCTTCTTTGTTCACTTGCTGCTACACCAAGCCTGAGTACAGTATTTATCTCCAAAAAATAACTTCAAAATATTAAAAGTGGCATGTTTTTGTGTCCTGCAACAAAATACTTCATGACCCCCTCAGTCTCCAGACCTGATCTGAAGAAGGCAGCAGGGGATTGAAAAGCTGTTCAGGAGAGACCACAGAGCCGTTATGAAGGTGAAGAGTGACATTATTAGGGGGAATTTTATTACGTTTTTTTTTTTTTTAGGACTGTTAGATTTGATATATTTCATTTAGGGGTTTATTTTTATTTAACATTTTATTTGTGAAAATCAACACAAAACATTAATTTGTCTTCATTTTGAGTTTTTTGCATGATGATATTATTATTATTTAGTGCTGCAATTCTCACAGGAATTCCCTTGAGAGTGATGATTAAAACACTTTGGATGGAATCCATTACAGTTTGTTAAAGTTCTAAAATATCTTTTGAGAAATGTTTTTCTTTCGTAACACAGTTGGTCTTAACGCAGTGTGTCACCAAGGAGAAAGCTGACCTGAGAGTGTGATATGAATCCCACATATAAATTAAACCCTTCATAAAGTACACCAAATCTAAGATATGAGCTTCCTCCAAATCAGAGAATTCCTTTGAAAAGACAAAACAGAAGCAAAGTGTTTTGTAATCCGAATGATCTTTTTAGGAATATAATATGTTCTGTGTTGTGGGAGGTATTGGGTTTATCTGTACGTTTTTATCTGGAGTGAAACTGCTGTATAATTTTGTTCAGCTCAGCTTCAGACTCAGTCACTGTGGAAAGGTTTTGTCCAATTGCATGTTGAACCTGATAGAAACTCACATGTCTGTCATGTGTTCAGCTTCACTGCAGTGTTTATTATGTCACATTAATCCCTCTGAATTAATGTACGTATAAAAAAGGCTCCATGTTTAGGGTGATGTTATTATCTGAATATACAGTATATGTTGTGTGCTTTTGTGATATTTTGGTATTGTCATGGTAGTGCCAATGGGTGCTGAACTACATTACCCATCAGCCCCAGCACATCACATGTCATTAATCACTCTCACCTGTGTCTATGTTCTACCTTGTTAGCACCACTATTTAAGTTCTAGTTGTTCAGTGTCTCACACTCAAGCCTTTTCGCTGTAGTGTTCTTGTTGTGTGTGTCACAGTTTCTCTGGCAGTCTGGATGTTTTTGCCTTGTCTCCACAGTTCAGGTTTATGGTTCTTGTTTTTACAGTTTTTGGTTGCTGGTTTATATGTCACATTATAAATAATCTGCACTTTCATCCACCTTCGCCTCGAATCCCCGACCATTATATAATAAAAGGTCGTCTATTTTTACTCCAGCAGTGCTTGAAACTGTCAATTATTTTTTCTGACTTCCATAGAAGTAATAATTATGTGCAGGAAAAAAATTAAGAATAACATTTATTTACACTGAAACATTAATAAATAAAGATTAAAAAACAAACACTGAAGTATAAAAGTACTACCTGGTAATGAAGCATGAAGAAACGTGGCCTTGTTTGAAAGCATATGAGATCGTGGATATGGAGAATCAGTCACTGAATGAGGGCTGAATGACTTAATCACGTACCAGCAGGGAATGATATTTAATTGAAGCTAATCTGTGGTTGTCTCTCATCTTGAAACGGAACACAGATAGAGAGAGGTGTAGTTTCAAACTACATATGCTAAAAATGAGAGTAAGTATTACAGTATTTACATTTTACTTACATTTATTTATCCAACAGAAAAGAAACAGCAGCTGAGCAAACGCTCTGAGTGACTGGTGTTGGCTGGAAATCAGCAAGCAAAAGGCATTATCATTATAAAGCCCTAATGAAGTGATTTTTTTAATAGAAAAGAAATAATAAAGACAAAATATATGCTATATTATAAAGTCATTTATTTATTTATTTATTTGTGTTATTACAAATTTAGAATTAAACTGATCAGAAATTGAACTAATCAGTTTCAATTTAAACTCACAGATCATAAAAATATGATGAATGAAAATAACTGTGTTTCCACAAACAATTTAATCATCTTCTCTGCTAAGGCCAGGTTTTTCCACCAACCACAAGAACATGTACAGCAGCCCATGTGGGTAAGAGACGTCGTCTATCTACAGACATGGTCTGGGTTTTAGTACTGGTTTTAACAGGATTTATTGAATTATCCTCACCATTTCCCCACATGGGAATCCTCAATGCCATCTTCAGGGCTAAGATGGAAACTGAGTGAGTGAGTGAATGAGTGAGTGAGTGAATAAATAAATAGGTAGATAAATAAATAAACTTAATATAAATATAGATAAGGACCAATACCGTTTCTGCATCCTCAGAGCTGAATCTATTCTGATTCAGACCCTTGTACAATCAGGGCAAATTAGCTGTGCTTTATTAATGCTGTAATGTCTCATATATACACAGTACACCACATCAAGTGTTTCTGAAATTTGATGAATCCACTCTGAGTGACAGAACAAAACACTCTGTTCTTTAATTTCTCCCACTTTTCTGAGATGTGTTGTGCTTGAATCATTCCTCATACAGCAGAAGTTCATCTTAAACAATTCAGCATTTGACGAGTAAAAGAATAATCAGTACAATTTTTCTGAAGTAATAAAATGTTCATTTTTGCATATTTAAATAACTATTCTATCACATTAAGAACTTGATCATAACAGAATAGTTAAAATGTGTAAGACCAAGGAGGCATAAATGATCCTATTGCTGCACTGTAGTACATTTCAGACATTCAGAAAAACAAATGGTTTACAGCTGAATCAAGAGCAGCATATGGCTCATATTTTTTCTTTCGCCTTTTTTTATTTTGTAGGAAGATCATCTGTTCATCCCCCATCTGACAGTTTGTCCATCCTTCCATCTGTCCAGATTGGCTTTGAGGTGTAATATATTTGCATCCCCAATAGATGATGATGAGACTCCTAATGATCTAAAATTGCAATTTATGCAGTGAATAAGGTTGTGTGAAAAATGTGTTTGAATATAAGACTCGTCCATTTCTCACAGCACCCTAAGAATCCAGCTGAAAGCAAAAGGCAATGTTTCCAGTCACATTTATTCTTTTTTTCCATGTAAATGTCACCAGCAAGCAGTTCAGGAAAATGTAAGTTCCATGTTTTCAAGTGTGAAAGACCTTGTGCTGTCTAGTTTCTTTTCATTTTGCAGAAGTAGTGGACATGACAAGAGCATGAAAGAAGACTCAGAAGCACAGTTATCATCTGAGTCTGTTGATGGGACTTCCATATTTAAAAGGTTAACGGTCTGCTTAAAACTCTTCTTCAAGTAGCTAGAACTCATAAAGTTTCCATCATCAATTTGTCTGAAGTCTGTCTGTGATTGAGTTACTGGTTGACAGTCTGCAGTGAAAGGATTCTTAAATTTGCACCAAATGCAATATTGATGGTCTGAACACGTACATGTCACCTGACCAGACCTATATCCAGCGGACGGAGCAGCCATATTTGAGTCCATGTCATTTTGCACATCCATGCTAGAGGGACTCTGACTCCGATATCCATCCCCAACCACTACCTGGGACAACAGTCCAGTGTCTTCCCCCTCTAGAGAACCAGACACTTCATGATGGCCCAGTCCCAATCCACTGTCCTCTGTTCCTTCATCTTTACCACTGCAGTGTATCTCATGTATGGAGAATTGTCTCGTGACTCTCCCAACACTACCACTGATCTCAGTTCCTTTAAGACTTCCGCAACCACTGTCCAGTTGTACATCTCCAATCTGCCCCTCAGTCTTTGCATTGCTGAGAGACAGGTTCAGCTGTTCTATGCTTAATCCACTGTCCAGGCTTCCTCTCCTCTCTTTGTCTTCCTCAGTAAATTCAATGCTCTTTTTTGTATCTGCACTGTTGGTGATGACTATCCATCCTTTATCTGTCACGGTCTCCATTTGGTCAGATTTGATAATCATGGGCTTCCATACATTTACAACAAGTTTCTGAGAGAGAAAAGACACACAAGATACATATTTAAGCAATATCACATAAGCAAGAGTTTTACTCAATGTCAGCACGGTTGTGATTCGTCTGTAGGTAATAAAGCCATGCTGATATTCACTACAACAGCATGATTGTAAAATTACTATCAGGTAACTGACACAATATGGCCAAATTTGGGGGACACAAACAGTCAAATGTACCAGTGCTGTTATACTAAATACACAATATGACCAAAGGTTTGTGGACATCTGACCATCACAATCACATGTGGCTCTTCCTCCAAACTGCTGCCATGAAATTGGGAGCACAAAATTGTCTAGAATATGTTTGTATGGTATTACAATTTCCCTTCACAGGAACTAAAAGGCCAAAACGTGTTCCAGCATAACAATGCCCCTGTGCACAAAGCAAGTTCCATGAACACATGGTTTGCCAAGGCTGAGTGAAAGAACTTGAGTGATGAAAGGGCGCTGACCTCAACTCCACTGAACACCTTTGGGATGAACTGGAATAGTAACTGTAGGTCAGGCCTGCTCACCAAACATGGGGTGTAACAACCACACATACTGTATAGATGTGATTGTCAGGTGTCCACAAACTTTTGGCCATATAGTGTGTCTGAACTTTTGGAACACTGCTAGTCCAATCAGATTAGTTGTACAACTGTTGTATAACTATAAATGAAAATTACACTTCCGACCAGAAAAATTACAGAAAATTTTCTGTTTACAGTTTTCAGATTAAAAGGTCAGTAAATGTTGATACAAAAACCCCCTGGTTCCATTGTTTCCCTTTGGTTAGATTTCTACAAAATGTGAAGTACTGTTTCACTGGTCATATGCCTCAGCGGTGAATGAGATGTAACTTTGTTCCTCTTTTTGCTTACTGAAAGTAGCTTGTTCACTACTTTTGGTTTTGATGAAACCAGATGAAGACAGAGATGACTCACCAAAGCACTGGGCATTTTCCGAGGTCGCCTCATGAAACAAATGAAGAATATGATAAAAGCCACAATGGTCAACAGCCCCAGTAGAATGAAGCAAATAAGCAGGGTCACATCTATAAACAAGACAATGATGAATAAACAAGATAAGTATTTATTGTACCAAAGCAATACATTTCAGCCATGCTCTGAGGATATATATACACACACACACACACACACACACACACACACACATCAGTCTACTGCTATTGAGAGTACCTAATGGTAGCTTTATGCAGAGTTCAGAAGAGATGTTGCTAGCGACAGTTGCTCTACTCTCCACCTTCACGCGCACACAGTACACTTGCAATGACTGCAATGACACGAATGTTATCTCACCATCATCATCAGTGTCATCATCACTCTTTGTCAGTGTCTGTGTACCAAGAACAACAGAGCATGATTAAGTCACAGAGCATTCTTCACCAGCCAAAGCATGCATGAAAATGTTAAACAGGTTAAACATTTCTTTATGAGTGACGTTGAATGGTCTAAGACATAATATACAATTAATAAGTGAATTTTAGTGTAAATTGTACCTGGTTTTTTTGCCCATCTGGCCACAGGTACGTAGTGTATTGCACACCACTGGTAAAGATTTCGTCAAGTATCGGTTTCTTGCGTATCTTGACTCGCACAGAGGATGAAGTGTACGACAGATTGAACGTTGGGGCAATCAGCTGAGCTAAGACACAAATATTTTGTATTCAATGCATTTAGTTAAAGGAGAACGTTGGAGTTAAAATGATGTTTAACTCCCAAAGCTGAAGAATAAGAAGCAAATAGAATATGAATCTCTGCTGTTGTAAAAGATGTACAGATTGTCACGTTTCAGTATATCAAAAAGGATAAAGCAGTTTAAATACTCACTGAGCCGAATATTAATCATCTTTCTAGAACTCCAGAACACACTGTTTTGAGCCGTGAGTACTCCAACTCGCACTCTGAAATTTGAATCCTTTGGAAGGTTTCCAATATTACAAATGGTGGTTTTAATAAGATTACAGTGGGAGACATTGACCCAGACTGCAGGAGAATCAACATAACTAGTAAAAGAGAGAAGGTGCACATATTAGGTGATTGCACTCATATAGTGCAGTGTATATATATATATATATATATATATATATATATATAAGCAATGTCACACTCAAGGTCATGCTGTTGTGCTGATTCGGTCGCAGGCACAAGGCCGAGTGTCGTAGCTAATCACAGCCGTGCTGATATTCAGTACAATAGCATGACCTCGAGTGTGACATCGCTTTTATACAACAGTTTTATAAACAAGAAATTAATATTGAGTGACATTTTGTACACAATGTGGCCAAAAATTCTGTTTAATTTTGATCTGTGAACAGAAACAGATCCCAAAAACGAGCCACACTCACTTTATAGCATCTTGGCTAGCTGGCTATCTCACAATGATTTGTACATTCATGCAACAGTAGCTTCTGGTAAAATTAGCATCCTTTCTTCCTTTTCATCTACATCTGACGAGCTTTCATATTTTCAGTCAAAAGTAATATTCCTGAAAAGTATTGATTGTCATGGCTGCTGCTGATGTCGCTAAGACTACAGTAGTAACCGTTTCGGAGTAGGAAGTGGAATTTTACGTGGATGAGTCAAAGTGATGCACAGTGAAACATCCCAGTGCTGTTATTGTTAAATATCAGCTCTCTTGGAACGCCGCTCAACCAGTCAGATTAATGAACCAGAACTAACTGTTGTGTATATACACACAGTGTACAATGGGGTCTGTGTTTGCCATTCTTTTTCAACATATAGGTTTTTAACATAAAGATCAACAACTGGACTGAAAAGTAGAATCTTAGAAATATTTGCATGAATTTCAGAGTTTCTTAGTATTTGCTCCGTCGACTTTTTTTGCCTTAATGACAGTGTTCACTCAAGCTGGGATGGACTCCACCTGATTTTAGATCAAATCCACTGGACACGTGCTTTGATAAAAAGGATAAGACTCAAGGAAAGAGTAGTGACCTAGATATTGTGCAGCATCTTGAATATTGTACAGTTAAGATGATGCAGATTTCCCTTTTCGTGTTTCAGAATTTTCAAAATTCTAAAACTTTCGGTTTATTTCCAGTTTTAAATAATAAAAAATCCCAGATTTTCAATGTACTCAAGGAACCTTTGAACCCCACTGTACACATATACAGTGGTGCTTGAAACTTTGTGAACCCTTTAGAATTTTCTATATTTCTGAATAAATGTGACCTAAAACATCATCAGATTTTCACACAAGTCCTAAAAGTAGATAA
>JAOTRR010000056.1:10727345-10740266 GCA_028570945.1 Gogo arcuatus
CTCTGCCCCCTGATGTAGTTTTCACTATATGAGGTACCAACAGATAGCCTGCAGAGCCCAACAGAGAATCTGTGGCCAATATTGAAGCCAAATATATGACAACGACGACCCCATACTGTTGCACACCTTAAGACTTGTTTGCAGGAAGAACGGGGATAAAATAACACCAGAAACATTTCATCACGTGGTGACTTCAGTCCCTAAACATCTTTTAAGTGTTATGAGAAGGAATGGCAACATTATAAAGTGGTAAATGGACATGTGAGGCACATTTGAAATACGCACAGTTTCACAGACTCTCACTCAAAAAACAGATTTAACTGTGCAGTACCTCTTTAATATCACTGTGAAAAAAACTTTCCATTTGCCTGTATACAACTGGAATGTAGTGTTAATGCTGTCCCTGAGCCCCTGGACTGTCGTCCCAGTACCCTAATAGCAGATCAGGTTGTATATCATATGTTACATATGATGTATGTCTTCCTCTCTGTCCCTCTGACACAAGGCTTTTTTCTCAAAGAGGCCTGATTATGAAAGCTGTCAGTGAGAGAGAACTGAGGACTGTGAATTGAACTGAAAATGAGAGAGGCCTGGACTTGTGAATTGTGAGTGCAGTCCTCTAAATGGTGGCAGCAGTCCTCAGGGGTCAAGGCCAGTCAGGCCCCAAAGCCTCTTCAAACAAATGCTGTGGTTTCTCTTCACCCTTCTCCTTCTCCTCTTTCACACTCTTTCCTTTCTCTTTCACCCTCTCTTCCTGCGCCAGCTGCAGCTGGTCCTGCATAGAGGAGAGCCAGCTTCATCCCTCCTCCTTTCATCCTGTCCTTCATGGTCATGTGTTCTCTTCCAGCTAAAGGCACACAGACATGCACTGTCTTACCTCAATAGCACCCTTGTTTATTCAAGAGCACCATTTGGCACCTCATCACGGCCACTGTTGCCATATATCCGGGCAGAAGCAAAACTGTTAGTGAACATTACAAGAGAAGAATTCAGATGAGCATTCCATGGCTCTTTCATTTGAGTAATTTAGGGATGATTTTTAATACCTTAACTTGCACTTTAGTGTAATGCTATTTCAGTGTAATGCTATTTCAGGCAATGCTGGAAAATGCTGAAAACTGTCACATAAACTGTCACACACTACTGCCTGAATCAGTTAACACGATAAAGATTAAACATTTTTTACAATTCTGTAAAGAAGTTTTAACAGATGGTTGCTTCTGATTGTATTTATAGTGTGTCTATATAAGATTCATTTATTTTGTCTCTAACCTACTTTATACTCCACATAGCTAAAGTTCTAAAGCATGTTCCTTGGTGTTATAAGTGTTTTGTTTTTCTCTTTCACTCACAGTGCCTAGCCAGCCTCCTCAGAATGTGCGAGCCATCACAGTGACATCAGATGAGGCAGTGATTACATGGTCAGAGCCTCCACGGATGACCCTAAATGGAGTCCTGAAAGGTTATCGCGTGGTGTTCTGGTCCCTCTTCCCTGATGGAGGTGAGTGCTATTCATGTAAGATACTGGGGCTGAACCAGTGTAATTATACAGAACGATGCAACTCTTACTACAACTGTTGTTTTCTTATTCCTCAAACAGTCACCTGTTTCTTACAGTATTCAATGCAGTTGTTTTTTTCCCCCTGTGGTTTCTTTGATTACGATTTGTATGATAGAACTATTGATTTGTCCTAGGTAGCTTTGTCTTAATGTATGTGTATATCACACATCCTTCTCTTTCAGAATGGGGTGAGATGCAGAACATTACTACAGTACGTGAGCAAGTGGAGTTGAAAGGCTTAGAAAAGTTCACAAACTACAGTGTCCAGGTGTTGGCCTACACACAGGCAGGGGATGGTGTCCGCAGCAATGTTCTCTACATACAGACACGAGAGGACTGTGAGTACACACACACACACACACACACACACACACGCACAAACAAACAATTAACTACACATTCACTAATATATGTGTAACACAGGGCTTACAGAGGCAGAGTAAAGATAATTTGCAAAGGTTTATTAACAGGCAGATCAAGGTCAAGACAGCCCAGGCCAGAACAAATCCAAAATGTTGGAGAGAACAAGGCAGGGTCAAAATACCAGATATGAGAATATGTAACTGTGGCAGCATGAGCATGGTTCGTGTGTCAGCTGTGGATAGAAAGGAAGCAGGTCAAACAGGCAGGTAACGCGAGATGATTCTCATCCATGTCGTATTAGTGCCAGTCTACTTATTTGTGTCTCTTTGTGCTTTCAGTGACTCCCATAACTGGTGAGAGAGAGAGTGGCACAGCTGGCAGAGCTTGCGAGACACACATGCATGCACATACACATACACACAACGAGTAGCGTGAACTTGAAATTGATGGAGTGAAAGCCAACCTCTTTTCTGTTGAGTTGTCCTGCATATTGTTGAAAGTCTGCTGAAAAGTGTGGGTTCACTAAATGTAAGCCCTGAGCTCAGCTAAAATTCTTCCTGCTTCCCAAGTGTTCCTCCACAACCTCATACACCGGGTTCTACAATGGTGCTGAAACCCGGGATCGGGGAAGACTCTGATGCTGCCATGGAAGCCTCCCCACTCAGCGAGATTGTTAAGTCCCTCACCATCCTCCACCAAACCCAACACCAACTGCTCCTCGACCTGCTCAAATAACAGCAGCTGCACTTCAAAGACCTTGCGCAGAAGCAGGCGAGAGCCGGCAGGCATTCAAAAACCATCTGTAGCCCACCACATCTCCAGCTGTGTCCCCTGCCCTTGTGCCATACGTGATGTTCACCAAGATGGCCTCCACAGACAATCTGAAGGCCTTCCTGGACCTCTTCAAGTATGCAACTTCTCCCATTGCTATCAGGGGATGCCCAGCTTGCCGCCCAGCTACTGCTGTTATGGGCACAGCTGGAGTATTCAAGCATCAAGAGAGTGATCCTGCAGTGCATCGGCCAGTCACCTGAGGAGCACTGCAGACACTTCCCATCATTGCAGCTCCCTGAGGTCACCCACCCTTTCACCTACATGCAGCAGAGTTGACAGGTGACTCCAGTGTTTGATGGCGGAGGAGTAGGATACGGAACAGATCGTTGAGCTGTTGGTACTGGAGCAATTTGTTGCCTGTCTCTCAACAGGAACAACAGAGTGGGTTCAGTGCCACCAGCCTGCATCCCTGGACAAAGCCGTGCAGCTTGGCTCTGGCACCAAGATCACTTGGTGATGGTTCCTGGTCCAGATCTCCCTGGTCTTTCTTGCTCTCTTTCTTTTCTCCCCTTTTATCTCCAGTTCCAGCTCCTCAGAACCGAAGTGCATTGGGAAGGGCATGTTTGGTGAAGGTGAGGTGTGTACATGGGGTTGTTCACAAATAACCACTGGGACCCGTACTGATAAATTTCTGGGGCCAAAAGCATAGAGTAGAGTAGTCCTCACCTCACCCATCCACTAATTTTTGGACAAATTGTCCAGGGTTTTGGGCATTATTATAAGAAAGGTTTGAGGATGGGTCCTGCAGTAGCGAGGCACAGTGTGGAATCTGCACAGCATTGGCTGGGGAGGTGATGCCAGGGTCAGCTGTATATGAGGGGGACATGGAGGGTGGAGAGGTCTCCACCCCTCCACCCCTTGCAGGGATTCCCCTCTGATATTTCCTCTTGGAGCAATCACATGACCTTGAGGCACATGTTCGACCAAGTGAGAGTAATTGATGATCAGCAAATTCAGCCTAATGTTATGCTATCCCACCCATATTTTTCGATTATTAAGGATAGGTTATATTGAGTGATGGAGGACACTCAAACCAAGGAAGAGATTACCAAGAGGTGTTGGTACCATAGGAAACTTCTGTTCCATGTGGCTCATGATAACCCCATGGCTTGGCATTTGGAACAGGATACACCCCTAAACCCAATAATTGCTCATTTTTACTGGCCAGATATTCATGGAAATGTACACAGGTGGTGTGTAGCATGTCACAAATGTCAACTAGTGAATCCGCCAGTCACCCCAAAAGCACCATTGTGCCCATTACCCTTATTCAAGGCTCCCATCAAAAGAATAGGCATGTACCTCATCGGGCCATTAGAAAGCTTCGTGCGAGGATATCACTGTGAGTCCTGGTGGATTATGCAACGCAAAGCACTCTGGAAGCAGTGCCTCTGTGCCACATCTCAGCATACACTCTTCTGTGTTCTCTCTCAAGTTGGAATCCCAAAAGAGATTCTGAGTGACCAGGGCACTACATTTATGTCACAGACACTACACAAGCTTTATTAGAGATTAAATCAATTTGCACCAGTGTTTACCATCTGCAAACAGATGGCCTGGTGGAGTGGTTTAATCAGATGCTAAAAACATGATCCATAAGTTCATTCATTAGATGCCAGAAATTGGGATAAGTGGCTTAAGCCCCTGTTATTTGCCGTATGAGAGGTCCTGCAATCCTCCATGGAGTTTTCCCTGTTTGAATTATTGTATGGGTGCAATTTTCATGGTCAGTTAGATGTCATTAGAGAAAATTAAGAGGAGGGACCTTCTAAAGGTAAAAACAAAATTCAGTACGTTCTGCATCTGAGAGAAAAACTCCACACCTTAAGTCACCTAACACAAGAAAATTTGCATCAGCCCAAAGAATGTCAGTCCCAACTGTATGACAGGGGTACTTGACTATGAGAATTTGCACCGGGAGATAAGGTACTCATTTTACTACCCATGTTGAGATCTAAATTACTTACAAAGTGGCAAGGACCCTTTGAGGTCACATGGCAAGTTGGGGAAGTGGACGATGAGGTCAGGAGAATGGATAGATGCGATGCCCCTGTGGAGACCACCTTTCACCATCCCAGAGAGCAAAGGTTGCCAGGTTGCAAGGGAAGTTTTTTCATGTTTTTGCCTCTACCTAGTCACATGGACCTCATAGGA
This sequence comes from Gogo arcuatus, assembly GCA_028570945.1. Classification (NCBI taxonomy): domain Eukaryota; kingdom Metazoa; phylum Chordata; class Actinopteri; order Siluriformes; family Anchariidae; genus Gogo; species Gogo arcuatus. The sequence continues at coordinate 10,732,258 of JAOTRR010000056.1, forward strand.
TGCCACATTGAGACTCCTCCAGGTGTGGTTGTACGCAGCCACCCACACCAGTTACCTGAACACAAAAGAAATGTGGTTTGAGATTAACTCAAGGCTATGCTCAACATGGGAGTAATCAAGGAGTCCACAGTGACTGGAGTAGCCCAGTGGTCTTGGTGTCCAAGACCGATGGGTCGGCCCACTTTTGTGTCTATAGTTGACGCGTACCCGATGCCTCACATTGATGAACTGCTCAATCAGTTAGGTGTGGCTCACTTTAATTTGACACTGATAATATGTATTTGTGTCTCTTAACTAAAGGTTTGGCAGATTCCGTTGACTCCAATATTTCAAGCAAAAACAGCTTTTTCCACTCTGTTTAGGTTACACCAATTTGTCACCCATCTGTTTGCGTTGTTTGGAGCCCCAGCGACATTTTAACGTCTCATGGACAGAATATTCTGCCCACACTATGCATATGCTGCTGCGTATTTAGATGATAATCATTTATTTAATGATTGGCAGTGGTATTTACATCATCTGAGGGCTGTTCTGAGAATCTTGAGACAGATGGGACTCACTGCAAACCCAAAGAAGTCTGCAATTGGACAGATGGAAATGCAGTATCTGGGCTTCCACATGGGCCATGGACAGGTACGTACTCAAATTGATAAGACAGCAGAGATTGCAGTCTGCCCAAGACCCAGGACCAAAAAGGGGTTGAGGCAGTTCCTGGGGTTGGCTGGCTATTATCAGAGGATTGTACCTACTTTTTTGGACATCACCAGCCTGCTGACTGACACTAAAAATGGAGCACCAGTCCCCCAGTCCAGTGGACGGACCATGCAAGTGAGCTTTCTGCCAGGTAAAAGCTGTTTTGTTTGAGGGCCCGCTGTTGCATTCTCCTGACTATTCTCTCCATTTTGTTCTGCAGACTGACATATCGGACAGAGGAGTGGGGCCATTTTGTCCCAGGTAGTTGAGGGGAGGAGCACCCTGTGCTGTACATCCAATACAAGCTTTTGGTAAGAGAGACCAGGTACAGCATGATTGAGAAGGAGTGTCTTACTATCAAGTGGTTGGTCCTCACCCTCCGAGCCTACCTACTGGGGTGCCCCTTTACCCTCTGTTCTGACCATGCCCCGTTCCAATGGCTCCACTGCATGAAGGATGCCAACATGTGGATCACTCATTGGTAGCTGGCACTTCAGCCATCCAAATTCCAGGTGGTCCACAGGCCAGGGGTACAGATGGTGGTGGCGGATTACCTCTCCCACTGTGGGAGTGGGAGGGGTAGGTGGGTTGGGGAGCCGGGCGGTGGGAGTATGTGGGGGTGTCATTGAGCATCAGCTGTGGACAGAGCAGAGACTGGTCGAACTCACAGATAAAGTGTGATCATTCTCACCTGTGTCTGATTACCACCAGTCTACTTATTTGTGTCTTTTTGTGTTTTCAGTGACTCTCATAATCAGCAAGAGACAGAGAGAGTGTGTGACATAGCTGGCACTATGCAGGCACGTACATACACACCCACACACATGCCAAGGAGTGTGACCTTGAACTTATCAGAGCGAAAGCTGCAAGTCCGTGATGGACCTCTTTTCTGTTGTCTTGTTTTTTGTTGTTTTTGAAAATTTGCTGGAAAATGTTGGTTGAATAAATACCAGCCCAGAGCTTGGCTAAAATTCTGTATTTTGTATTTTGATTGTATTAAAACTTGATTGATGATTATTTTGTTTGATGATTTTGTATGGACCGATGAAACAAGGTGTTAACTTTCGTGAGGGTAGTTTGAGGCAGAGTTCTCAGGTTGACAGCCATCCCATCGGATCAGGTTGCATAGGTTGATGTGAGTGACAATAGCGGTCAGCTTGTCTCTTGTCAATAGATGGCCTAGGGTTAGACTGGAGGCACATTTGATGGTTCTTCAGACCATGGAAAGAGCAAGGACGGGTGTCCCTGTAAACACTGGAAGGGAGTGAGACCAGTATATTGGACTCAGATTGGACAGTAGATTAGAGTGGTTCATGGAATTTTGAGCATTCTCTTCCCAGGGAAGGTACCTGTTCCGGTCCTGCTGATTGTTGAAGCAGTGGGCCCTGAGGAACCCCCGCAATATCCTGGGGATGATAACCTGAGGAGAGACTGACATTGATATCAAGTCTTTTGCAAAAGGGCTATCCTCAGGGAGACTACAGAGCCTGAATACTTCTTTGAATAATACTTATGCTGTTTCTAGTTTGGTGGGTAACTTGGTTAAGGAACTGAGGCAGATGCCTTATAAAAAGGATCAATGATGGTGAGGATGGCTCTGGGGCCCTGTGACCTGGGGAGGTCAATGATGAAGTTTAGTGCTATGTGGGACCAAGGGCATTGCAGGATAGGGAGTGGTTCTAGGAGACCTGTGGGCGGTTATCGTGATGTTCAGACTTGTGCACACATAAAAACAGGTTTTGATGTACTATTCGATGTCCCGCTTCAAAGTTCCCCACCAGGACTTATTTTCCATTGACTTATGAATTCTTGAGATGCCTGGATGTCCAGAGCTGAAGGAAGTGTATACCCACTATATCAATTCCTCCTGCATAGTCTGAGGCACATATGTTCTCATCACTGGACAATGTGAGGGTGTAGGATAGTCCTGCTGGACATCCATTATGATCTCCCACTGCACAGGAGCTACACAACAAGACTTAGGGAGGAAAGTTTCAGGGGCTAATTGGGAGTGAGGGCTTTCAAAAACCCAGGATAATGCATCCACTTTACCATTCTTGGACCCACGTCTGTATGTTAGCATGAAATTAAAGTAAAATTAAAGTAAAATAATCCAAGTGGTAAAGAATAGTGCCCACCTGACTTGGTGTGGGGTTTGCCTTTCTGCATTTCCCTTTCTCTTGATGTATTCAAGGTTCTTTTGGTCAGTCATGATGATTAAAGGGAAGATTGTGACCTCCAGCCAGTATCACCTTGTCTAAACACCATCTTCAGGACTGGTTCATTCCATCAACTCTCTGCAGCCAAACTATGAATCATCAGAGCAAAATCAGCAGCAGATTGTTTACCTTGTTTTAGAGAAGCCTTTCTCCAGTGCTTTTTCCCATTTCTGGATGGTCACATACAGAGAATGGGACATTGTATGAGAAAACCCTTGCATTTATCAAGAGAACCTTCATATTTTGGTGGTAAGACAAGAGGAAAGCACTGTGGGTTAGTGGAAGTGACTGCATTACTCATGTGAGTATCCAGATATGGAGCGGTGGGTGCTTGCTCTTCCCCCCTACAGATTCAGAGACTCTCCTCCATGGCAGTGGATATTTGCTGGAGCTGCTGTTCCTGGTTGCCAAGCAGCTGAACCTGGGAAGTGACAGCATCTGGAGATCGTGCACCTCTGCTGGATTCATGTTGCTAGGTGAAGCCTTCTGTAGCACAGGGCTCATGGAGGCAGATTAAGGAACCATTTGCATAACTATATTAACAGGCAAATCAAGGTCAAGACAGTCCAGGTTGTTACCAAAAAACACTCAATCCAAAAGAAATACAAAACATGATCAAAGATGTTGTCAGAGAAGAAGACAGGGTCAAAATACAAGATATAAGAATACAGAACAAATTCAAAGAGCTAGGCAAAGGCAAAAATGTGGCAAATGTGGATACATAAAAGATCCATCAAGAAATAAAATGACTCAGAATTCACACAAATGACTGGCATAGATTAGCCCTAGGTAAGTGTGGAGTGGTCTCGAGGATGACTGAAGCTTTTTTACAGTAACAAATCCAGTGTGTTTAAGATCAAATGTGACATTACCATTTATGAGAATTAAAATGCCAAAGGGTGGAGGCTTGAAATGTGTGAGTACAAGTGTTTGTGTCTAACCCCACCCCAACTTACTACCCAACACAAGAAGGATTAATTCTTTATGGATTAGAAGGCATTACGTTTGTGCTTACACTGGTGGGCATGAGATTAGTGCCCTATCTTTTGCTCTCCTCCTCCCTGGGGACATGTGGGGGCTGCAGGAAGGGTTTGGCAAATGAGGGACAGGGAAGAAGTGGAGGACTGAACAAGAGTAAGCACTTTGCTCTTGAGATTTTACTATTTCTGTTAGAGAGAAAGATAAATAAGGAAGAGAAAAAAAATCTGTGTACATGCTTAATGAGCGATGTCGTTTTTTGTACAACTGTATTTCTTCTATGGCTTTGGTGCTTTTGAAAGTGTGTGTGTGTGTTTGTGTGTGTGTCTGTGTGTGTGTGTGTGTGTATAGAACATTTTATAACTAAATGTTCATCATTTATCAAATGTTTACATTTATTACATTTTTGTATATTTCACTCTGCATGCTATTAGATTCTTCTAGATAGGAATTTCAGTGGACTACAAACAAGACATATTTTACATGGTTAATTATATTTTTCATTTTTTTTAAATAAATAAATTTAACAATTCTAAGGGGCTACTGTCATAAATGAATTGGCCTGACATTGTGTACAATTTTTATACCTGACTGAATATGAATCAAGGAGAGAGAGCACCAAGTACACAGTGGGAGATGGCACTGATAATCCTTGGTTGCACTTAAAAGGCATGTTCATGCTGCCACATCTGTCTCCAGCTTTAAGGTAGTGAAATGCAGTATGGTGGAACAGTACAGCGGCCGTTCTTTGTAAGCCAAACTAAAGCCTCTCAGGAATAAAACTCTGCCAATCTAAACCTGAAAAATATTGACCATTTCTTAAAGCCTCCTAAACCTACATACCCCCAAAACATGTCCCAAAACGCACATTTATATAAATACCCATACACCACTATGCTGTCCTTTCGTGTGTAAAGGGAGTTCTCAGGGATTGAGTTTATTGAGGTATACTACAGTATATAAAGGTTAACTCTGTGTTTAAGCCTGCCTATTAGCACTGCACAATATGCATCTTTATGCAACATTACTGTGATTAAATTGCTGTGCATTGCAATTATATATAATATGTTATATTCAAACAATCAACTTCAATTAGTCAAAGCATGCATAACAGATTTTTCTTTATGCATTGAGACTGGTCAGAAAGCACCCAGAACCAATATAGTTTTATTGGTCAAATTGGTCATTTGTATATTGTGGTGTTCTGTGGTATCAGTATTGCAAGTTTTGTGGTAACAATCAGCCAACAATGTTTTGAGCAGTCCTACTGTCTACCTTTCCACCCATATACATGAATGAAGTTGACAGTGAAGGATGGTTTACTACTACGCACAGTACACACTAAACTGAACATATGTTCCCCTTCTAACATCTGTCAATCTGTCTTTCTCTCTGCTGCTTTTGCTCTTTTTTTGTCTTTACAGACTCATTTGAGCCTCTTAATATTAAAGGCTAAGTCCAGCAAAGCTACAAACAGTTCTGCTCACTTTATACTTGAACTGCAAACACACATTGACTCTTAAAAAAAGGTTAAATCTATAATCCTAAAGGGTTGATTTTCTTGTCCCTATGTCCCGATGAAACCTTCATAGATTTCATGAAGAACCATACAACAGAATGTTTCCCTTTCAGAAAGGGTTTGAAATAGAACTCTTTATGATGTGAAAAACTATCCAAAGATCAATTGGTGAATCCATCAAAAAGTGTTATATAAAGCTTATGTGATGCTTATTTTTGCCAATTTTTTTTTTCTCTTGCTCTCTTAGTCCCTGGCCCTCCAGCAGGAATCAAAGCTGTCCCCTCCTCTGCCAGCAGTGTTGTGGTATCCTGGCTCCCTCCAAACAAACCAAATGGCATCATCAGGAAATACACCATTTACTGCTCCAGCCCTGGATCAGCCCAACCAGTAAGAAACAAAGGGTGTGAAGATGTGACAACTGGATAGTTTATTTTGACAGATCAAATTCAGACATGTATATTTTTATACAGGTGTGTGTGTGTGTGTGTGTGTGTGTGTGTATTGAGATTGTGTGAATGTTTAAAACATGCCTTTCTTTCAGAATTATCTGTATCACTCTGTATTCTTAATTCGTCCGTGTTCATGCATGTGTGTGTGTGTGTGTGTGTGTGTGTGTGTGTGAAAGAGACAGTGGTGCAATATCAGCAGGATATGTGTGCCTCATACTGCAGTGTGTGCATGCCAGCTCACTCTCCCTTTCTCATTTGCATATCTGTGTCTCATCACGTTGCCTAGACAACCTCATCTGTTCATCAGTGAGGGCAGGAAACAAGCTAACACACACAAACACAACACATGTACCCACGCATGCACACACATCCACACTCCCCTGAGCCTCTATCACATTTATAACCACCTCATCTGCATGCTATCATAGCCACAGACACACACATGCACAAGCGTTATTTGTGTATTCTTACACCAAATTAATGTACCTGCGCAGGCTTACTGACATACTTTTTCCTCATTCACAAATCTCTCTCTCTGTCTATCTTTCTGTGTCTCTCTCTATCCATCCCTCTATCTTGCTCTCCATCTCTCTCTCTCTCTCTCTCTCTCTCTCTCTCTCTCTCCCCCTCCATCCCTCCCTCCCTCCTTCCCTGGTTTCTTGCAGAGCACGGGGTGATTACTATGTAAATGAGTGTGAGAGGAGAAAGGGAGGGAGGGAGGGTCAGACACACCGTGCAGGGAGTACTTTTGTTCCTCTTTTCATTATCTCCCACTATCGCTCCCTGGATCACCCCTATCTACATGCCAGAGGAATATTTCAATATCTGTTACACCACTCCGCCTCCCTCACTCCGAACCTCACTTTACTTGCTTTTTGCTATGAAGGCAGAATAAGTGGAAAGAGAAAGATATGAACTAGTCCAAAAAGATGATAAAGAGAGACCAAAGAAATGTACAGTATTTATGCCAAAATAATTAAGCCTTCAGAAGAGTTATGAATATGTAAAGTAGACACACAAGAAAATAGAACATATTGTAGTAGGACGAGTAATGTGATCCATGAGTAGGTCAGTGTGTTATGGTTAGGGGTTGTTGTGAGTGTGGATGGCAGGGTGAGCTTCAGGTTAGTCTGAGGGGAAAGGAAACTGTAGGGGTGCGTGCGTGTGTGAGAAAGAAAATGAACATATTAAATGTCATCATAAGAATCACATGGATTCTGTAGAAGGTGAAGAATCTTGTTTATAAAAAAATCCTTCCTTTCTTTTATATGGTTCTCAAATAGCACACAAAACCATGATAATGCATGTTGTCATCTTGTTTGATCAGCATACATGGTTTTTCACACTCTTGGCATCATCAAGAATAAGCACAAGCTTCTTTGAATCATTGCAGTGATTTTTTTCTCTCTTTTCTCTAGAGATTTAATGTTTTATTATGTTGCTCTCAGGCTCCTAGTGAATATGAGGCAAACCCAGAAGTGCTATTTTACCGCATCACCCACCTGAATCAAGGACAGCAGTACCTTATCTGGGCAGCAGCTGTTACCACTGCGGGTCGGGGAAACATCAGCGAGAAGGTCACTGTGGAGCCTGCTTTAAAGGGTAAATAATGAGAAATTTAAGTTGTGTAAGAACTAAAATTATGATTAACTGACAAATTAATTGATTTACTTTCACGCATCTAATGTTTATTAAAGAAAGTGTGTTCACTCTACCATCAGTTTCTCCTTATTTCTCTCATAGCCCTCTTCTCCGTCTGCCCTCTGTGACCTGCTAAAGGGATAGTGTGTTGTTAAGGCCCTAAACAAACAGATAAAGAAACAGTAGCTGATGGCCAATATAGTGTGCAATAATGAGAAAGAGGGGAGGAAAAAATAACATGGGCAGTGTAATCAATATTTTGGATTAGAAAATTAGAGTGGGTCTACATGCACTGACCACTTTATTAGGAACACCTGTATACCTACTCATTCATGCACTTGTCTAATCAGCCAATCGTGTGGCAGTGGTGCGATGCATAAAATGGATGCAGATACAGGTCAGCAGCTCCAGGTAATGTTCACATCAAACGTTAGAATGGGGAAAAATGTGATCTTTGTGGCATGATTGTTGGTGCCAGACAGGCTGGTTTGAGTATTTCTATAACTGCTG
>JAOTRR010000056.1:10795692-10812274 GCA_028570945.1 Gogo arcuatus
AGTACATGTGACAAAAATAAAGGCTTTGGCCTTGGTTCTTCTTCTTCTTCTTCTTAAATCTATATCTGGATTACTGTAAAGCTAATTTTAGACAATGTCTCTTGTTAAAAACACCATACAAATAGAACACAATTGAACACTGCACCTGCAAAATCCTTTCTTTAAAAAGGATGTTTTGCCAGTGGTTTTCTTTTTCCAAAGAACATGAGTAAAATCAATTGCCATTGGAATCAAACAATCTATCAGCTAATCTTATATATGGAAACTCATAAGTTTGAGTTTGAAAGCTCCACTGCAGTAACTGGTACTGGTTTTTACTGAAATATGCAGTTGGTTGGTGCAGTTTGTTCTGTTGTGTTCTACTGAAGATAATCACAATATATTTTTAAAAACTGTACTTTGACATAATTTCACATGATAATGATAAAATATCATCTCATCCAATGTCCTGAAAGGCCACCCATTATATGTCACAGGATTATAGAGCTGCACATTAGTCATACATAATCTGTGTGTGTACACCAACACAATCTTTCCGTGTTCACTGGACTCTGCAGGCAGTCAGCTGATTAACTGTGTGGTCAGCCATCCATCCCAACCAATCTCAATCACTGCCCACGAGAACCGTACCATCCGCTTCATGGACAACAAGACAGGTGTGTTTTTGTTTGTGGGTATGTAAAAGAGTATCTTAGTTGCTAAGTGCATTTTTATGGGGCACCTACCATTAGTAACACAAGCATTTCCTATTGTATTTGGGAATGGACTACAGAAGCCATTTAATTCTACGGTGTAATTGTCTGCACACCTGTTTGTCCAAAATGGCAAGATGAGAAGATCGGTTTTTAAATATTCCCTGTTAAATGTGTACATCACTTCAAAGAACCACAAGAGGAATCAAATTTACAAAACTGTATAGAAATTCTCTCTTTTCTTCCTTTTTCCCTTCTATCTTCTGTCATTTCTTCTTTCCTTCTTTTCTGCCTGCTTACCCATTTACCTACAGGGAAAGTCATTCACTCCATGGTGGCTCATCTAGATGCAGTCACCTGCCTTACCACTGACCCTAAAGGCAGTTACCTCATCTCCGGCAGTGAGTATAAAAACCTACTTCCTTCTCTTAATCTGGTTCAAATATCAGTTGTTTGTTAAAAGATCTTTAAAACATACAGTATACATTATATACATTATAATGCTTATTTACCCCATGCACATTTGACATACTTCTAGCATCACTGACATCTTAAATTAGTAACTTAAATGAAAACATGCAAAATATAAACATTTTAAAAACTACGTATAATCACACAAAAGGGCTGAACCTCTCTGAGCCTTTTCTAAATGAGCCCCGACATATTTTCTTCACCTGGTCATTAGAGCCCAAGTACCAAAGGTGTGAAGGACTCTGTTGTTTTTTGCATGATGAGTATTATTATTAGTATTTCCATGGTGAGAGTATCAATGTCACGTCATATAATCAGGGAGTGTGGCATAACTCCAAAGTACATTATGCAATGTGACATAAACTTCATGGATATATTAAATGATAGGGTACGGTCAATTAGACATGCATATACTGAGTCATTGTCATAGCTAACAGGCAACAGAAAGTGAGGCTAATAAACAAACCTTGTTAGTATTCCTCTTACAGGGTAGAGCAGTGTTATTGTACCTGTAGTCAGAATGATGTCTAAATATCCACAACATTAAATTGGGAAGGAAATGTTAAAATCTGGAACCATCATGAGCAGATCAATTAAATTGTCATCTGTGATATTATATTGGAAGTTCTGACTTCCCAAACAGCATTGGCATATCAACATGTCATGCCACACAAACAGGAAGTGAGGCATAATTCCACTGTACAATGTGTGATGTGATCAAAATTCACATGTATGATCAATGATGAGGCATAATCACATGAACATTCAAACAGTGATTCATTTTCCTAGTGCCACCAACTGGAAAGAGGAAGTGGTTCTTAGGAAGTAATCTTTTAAAGCCTCCTCCTACAGGGCTCATCAGAGTCATACCTAATTTGGGCAGCATGATGGGACATTATAAAGAGTGAATTCGTGGTGGAAAATAGTTGGTGATTCCTTAAAATATGTTTACCTAACATGTTAGTGTGGATTATTATTTTATAAGCTAAGGATTTTCTTATGTGATAGCTATAGCTTAAAAAAAAACATGGACAAGAACATTAAGATTTTTATATTTCACTTATGCATCAAAATTGCAATGTACAGTATTTCCTCCTTTGCATCAAGAAGCCTGGACTTCACTGTTGCTCCATTTGTCCGTGTTTGTTTTTTTTTTTTAAACCATTTTTTAAGAACACTAATGTTACGAGCTGTTGGCTAACGTTTTACATGGATTTTTATAATTGGTGGTTGCCGGTGCTGCATAATGCAGCCTGCGTTGGCTCATGTACTCGACCCATCATCTGGACCAATCACCATACACTTACGTCACTCACAGTTCCTCTTGTGCTGGGAGAGAACCTACCTTGAAGTAGGAGCTAAAAAAGTTCCTCCTGTCTGAAAGCGCCTCATGATAACATTCATGTTCGTGCATGTAAACGTCTGACCAACTGTCACATTTAGTCTCCTCCAAAAAGAATAATAGAAACTCACAGGATTGCAGCCCATTTACACTTCCATATTGTGAGTGCAAACTGACACTATTAAAAATGCAAAGTTTTTATTTTACTGATATGTTCAATAGCAATACCATGGCAACGCAATTAACAATGATACAACAGAAAGTCTTTCTTAGTTACTCCACAAAGCATCATGCAATGTACTGATATGTAAGATGCATATTAATGTACTGTTCTTCATACCTTTAACATGCCAACATAGTCATAGCATCTCCTATTGGTAACTGGAAGTGACACTCATGTAACAGTTTATTTCTTTTAGATGACATTTACCATGAGTTGTCTTCACTGATACCACATTACGATGTAGTGCAACTGATATTGCCACACCCATGGTGCTTGGACGCACCAGTCACTGCTTGCAGTTATATTAATTTTTTTGCTAAGTTTTTAGTGTTTTTGAGGTACTTGCCTTGCTTGAAAACTCACAAAGCTGGGAACATACATCAGAAGTGCTGGGTATCAGGGTCTGGCCAAAGATTGGACCCGGACGTGGCGCTGGAGCTCAGTTGCGCCCCCTGTAGACATTGAAACTATTAAATATCACAATATTCATTATTAGATATCTTGAACTGTGTAGCCTGTCAATCGCTGCTTGCAGCTATGTTTTTAGCTGTTTTAATAGCTAAAAGGAACAAACCTCTCTTCCCTGCTGTATCTTCTAAATTTCTCTGTAACTAAAATACACTGTCATCTCTAACAAAAATACTCACCCGTCTTTACCTCAGGTCATGATTGCTCAGTTCGCTTGTGGATGCTGGATAATCGCACATGTGTGCAGGAGATCACAGCCCATAGGAAGAAGCATGATGAGGCCATCCATGATGTGGCTTTCCACCCTTCACAGCCCCTCATTGCCAGTGCTGGAGCTGATGCGCTCGCCAAGATCTTCATTTGACCATGTCATCACAGCTAATTCTCAGCCATCATTGGCTAGTGTAAATAGGGTTTTCCCAAAACATTTTACACTAAGGTTGGTAAACAAGCCCAGGCACACCTGAAGCAGTACACTAATTGCACACTATAAACGTTCTTCCGGTCACCGTAGCAACAGTAACGGACCGATATGAAAATCACAGGCCGATACTGGTAGCTTGATAGCTCTAATTCAATAATTTCTTGCTAGACTTGCATCATGCCACACCACATGCTTACACACACACACACACGCACACAGTTAAAAATTTACTTATTGTGACATGTCGTCACATGGCTGCAAGTGAAATATTACTGCAAAGGGAAATTTATCCTGAGTTTAGGTAAACTGATTACAGTATTCTTAAATTCTTAAATTAAGTATTCTTAAAAAAAAATTATTTGACTATTAATGAGCTTATAATTTTATACTGCCTCAAAGTGTACAGTTCCATGGTTCACTTCAAATAAACCATTAAAGGTGAAAATTGTGAAAACCAGACATTTCTAAACAGTTAGCAGTTGAAATACAGAATATGTGTGTGTGGGGGAACAATGACTCTTGTTTCTACGCTACTCTCCTATTTGGTACATATTTTATGTGTATACCGCCACCTAGTGTATGGATATGTGCCATACATGAGTCACTTTTCACCTGAATGACCTGTTGTGAGGGCATACCACTATCTGATGTATGGATATTCTTGGCACACTACTAATTTATACGCCATGACTGACACCTGTTAAAATCTTAAAATAGATAAAAATGATCTATTAAACACGATCACTATCATGATTTAAGCAGGATTCAGATCTAGTTTGCATTGTTTATATGACTGAGTGGGATATTGTATCACTTTTGTTGCTTGTTGCATCACTATTGTGTCTGTGTTTTCTCTTCCTCACCTTCACTCTTGGGCCAGAAATGCGGCATTCAAAACCATCCTAAATCCACATTTACATCACCTGCACATAAAGAAAAGAGAATGGCTTGAGTAACAGACACTGGACTCCACCTCCATAATGCCATTGCTTCCATTTGTTTATGAAATTCTGTACAGAATGGAGAATCAGTCTGTTTAGTGTACTGAAATCATACCACCATAACACACAATCGACTGACTGTTGTATATGCAGTAGACCCATACCATCATATTTGTGTATTGACTTCACCACCATACTTTCATATCCATTATGATAATCATTTTCAGTAGTAATCTGCTTGCTAAAGACTTACTGTTTTAAATCTGTAATCAGAGAAAGTTGCTGAGTTGGCTGGGCAGCTACAAGAAATCATTTTCATATGCACAATGATAGATTATCGTGTGTTCACAGCCCACTGTCTCACAAATTTTGGTGCTAAATTCTTCAGTATCAGGGAAGTGTTGGAAGTATTATTTTTTCCCTTGCTTACATCTGGTATAGGCCTGCCATTGCTTAATTGTTCCAGAAAAACATCATAGTGAAGTTCAATTTTTTGCTGGCTCAGTTTTGGTGCTTTTTATGCACTGGGGTATGAGTGAGTGAATGTTGGAATATAAGAAGGTAGAACAAAGGAATGATGGAAAGTAAAGAAGGGGAATACTTTGCAAGTAGTATTCCCCCCTGCAAAGCCCTATTATTTTGAAACTACCATTATTTGAGAATACTGCTTTTCTGTTGTGATTAAAATATCATGCAGACTATTAAACACTATCATTAGTGACAGAGTCATTTATCAGCCAGTCTATTGGATAAGAACTTTGGTTTTCCATGGTAGTATTTTGTGTTTAACTGTGCCCTATACTCGGGGAACACTAAGTGAGACATCTGGCTAAGTAAAGATGCTCATCTGCTTCCCATTAATCCAGAAAAAAAAACAGCAAAAAAAGGTCTCCAAGGGCCATGGAAAAGAACCGAGTCTTTTGAGGAAAGTATAACACATGCAGTTACCTCCTCTTCATAGACAGTGGCATAATGGAGAAAACCATACGATGGAAGGGACTGAAATTTCAATATCACCCACTTTAGTAGCTTTAGCCTGTAGAATAGTTATGGACAGCGGAGGTCAAAGGTCATGTTTTTGATGCCTTCAGTGTTGCTTTGTTTACTTATGTCCTTTAACATTATTTCACTGATAAGAGAAATTCCTGGAGGTTAGATGGTAAGCTGTGCAAAGATGAAAGACTGCATGCAGTAACTTACTCTCACTTAGACCAACTGTAACAAAATGTATTGCATTTGTTCAGATTTCTGTCCTTCCTAGAAATCAGACATGCTCACTTCCAAAGTGTGTCCAAGTTAAGTGTTTTACAACCTCTACTGGGGTGATTACAATGAAGTCCAGTTAATTGTCCAGTCATTGCACACAACTTTAGATTAATTAAATAAACTAATTCTTAAGGGGTAACTTATCACACTAATTAATGGATACCTTTAGGCCACATTACATTTGTAACTGAAAATGGTTTCCGAGAAATTGTTTTATCACCATGTTTTATCCTATAGACTATGTGATTGCATATAAAGTTTTCATAAACCCGTATTTCTGCAGGTTTGAACCAGTGATTTTACTATAATTGAGTAGGTTTATTAGAATATATTAATCAGAATATGTATTTTAAAAGCAGCAACCGTTGCACAAACCTCTGCTTTTGCCAACTTTACAAGATACTTTTCTTTATATGAATTACCATCCTTAATATAATAATAATTATTGATAAGAGCACAGTAATATCATAAGTGAACAAATCTTTTTTACTGGGCTGAAAACCTGCAATGCAATGGAAAGGTGTTGGAAAGTTTAAAAACTGGAGTTATTTAAAGGCAAGTCAGTCCAATGCCAAGATCAAAAGGACTTTCTGTCTGATGTATATTGTTTATGGCAATTTATCACTGTGTGATATTTTGTACATCATATTAAGCTGCATTCAAACATTATCCTTTAACACCAAGGGATCAAGGCCTGCATTTTATTTATTTTTTTGTTATACATATTTTTAAACTGCATTATAGCTTCTATCAAATTAAACTATTACATATTTCCTGTCGTTCCAATTTTGTTTTAGTTTGCAGTTCTTGTTTATGCCTTTTGAAAAGTAAAAAAAACAACAAAATAAAGATGGTTTTGTACATAGAGTGCAATACAGCAATATTGTATCCTGTGTTTATTTTCTCTTGAGCATGTGAAAAGGGATTATAGAAATGTGACTGTGCAGTAGAATAAATGGACACATTAGATGATTGCCAATCCATCTGTGTGTGAAATATGTACAAACTTGGAGATTTTTTAGAGCCAGGCTACTGAAAATCCTATTCAGCCTGAACAAAATGTTTACAGTCTTACCCAGTAACATTAATAGCTTTTTAGTAACATTAATAGTAACAGTAACATATAGCTTTTAACTCTAAAACAATTCTCAGTTCTGTCCAGTGCATGCTTTATGTTAAACAGCAGTTACATAAATTCATTCAAATGTCACTTGCAGTTAAATTCCGTGAATTCAAACTATTTTTTTAAAGAGGAAATACAGTGAATATAAAAGTCTTCACACTTGTTTTGTGATGTAAAAAGTGAAACTAAGGTAAGTCATGTCAGATCATTTTCCATATTTAATGTGATATAGCAACCAACAAAATTCAAGTGGAAAAACAAATAGAAATATTTTAAAAGAAAAAGACAAACTTACAATAACCTGGTTGCATAAGTATGCACACCCTTAACTAATACTTTGGTAAAGCATCTTTTGCTTCTAATACAGCACTCATTCTTTTTGGGTAAGATTTTACCAATTTCAAACATCTTGATTTGGCGATTTTATTCCACTCTTTCTTGCAAATATGCTTCAGATCTATCAGATAGCGAGTGGATCTCCTGTGCACAGCCCTCTTCAAGTCATTCCACAGGTTTTCAATTGGATTTACATTGGGGGTCTGACTGATCCATTCCAAAATGCTGATCATCTTTTTTGAAGCTGTTTCTTTGTTGAGTTAGATTTGTGATTTGGGTTGTTATTTTGCTGGAAGATGTCATTTTTCTTCATCTTCAGCTGTCTGAAGATTACAGAGGCCTGCAGGTTTTGTGCCAAAATAGATTAGTATTTTCAGCTATCTATGATTCCCTCCATCTTGACTAGAGCCCCAGTCCCAGCTGAAGAGAAGCCCCACAGCATGATGCTGCCACCACCGTGCGTCAAGATGAGCTATCTTGTTTTTGTGCCAAACAATTCTTTTAGAATTGTGCCCAAAAATTTCTACCTTGTCTCATCAGACTTGACCTCAGGTTTGGGGTGATTGTAAGGATGTTTTGGCAAAATGTAGGCAGGTTTGTTTCATTCATTCATTCATTCATTGAGAAAGGGCTTCTGACTAATATGGAAGAATAGATGATTGTTGTCACAAGCAGGGAATGACTAGTACTTGTCAGATGTTCCTGCAGCTCCTTTAATGTTGCTGTAGGTCTCTCGGCAGCCTCCCTGATAACATTTTTGTGATAACTTGATTTGTCAATTTTGGAGGGACGTCCTGTATTTGGTGATGTCACAGTACTGCCCCATTTTCTCCACTTGTTGACAATGGCCTTTACAATGTTCCATGGTACAGCTAATGTTTTGTAAATTCGTTTATCCCCTTCTCCTGATCAACACACTTTTTAAGCCAAGCAAAGGAACCATATTTTCATTATTTATATGCCATCTGACAAAGGAAATAAAAAATTTCTTTCTTGTACAGCCTAAGACAGCAATTGCTAAGAAGAGTTTACATTCAAATCTCCATTACTAAACAGTTGATAACTTCAGTTTGATACAGGAAACTTAAACTTAAAACTTTAATGATGCTCATATTCAAGTTTCTTTTAACACACACAGCACTACTTGACTACTGTATAGCATATAGTTATAGAAGTGGAATGATTTATAATCATGATTAATAAACTCTAAACAGTATTTTTTGAATAACTTGCACTTTTTTTGCATTCACATTGCATATTCTTTATCCTTTCTGAGGTGATTCCTATCATATTACATCCCTTCTCTCTGTCACACTGACTTAACTGTCCACATTCTGAATATAGAAGAAGGCTAATATGTGGTTACACAGGCACAGGGACTGCCAAATGGAATATGGAGAGGGAGGTACAAACACTAGCAATAAAACTGTTCTAGATAGAGAATAAATTGTTTGTGAGCCCCAAGATAAATAAAGAAGGGCAGGCCTTTTCCAGGGTGGGGGATAAAAAAAATCAAACAAATGAGTTTAAAGAGAAGGAGGGGCAGATGAGGCTGTAGGGAACAAGAAAGGCCCCTTTACAACTCCTACTCCAGCCAATTGGCTGAGGGCACTGTCTGTCACTTCACTTCCTCCTCAGGCAAGCATAGACAGTTTGAGGTGGAGACAAGAGAGGGAGTGTCTACAAATTCTCAAGGCTGTACTGTTTAGCTCATCTCGACAAGAAACCGAAACGGTTCAACTTGCAAAGCAAGCTTAACCAGGCGTTCTCTCTTGCCTTCACTATTTCCTGTATTAGGAAGCCATCTTGTCTGGACAAGCTTATGCAACATTTCTTTTTTCCTTTTAATCTTTGTTGTACTTTTTTCTCTTTTTTCTGTATTGTGAGTCTCCTGCTGAAGTTTGGACTTTCTCCTTCTCGAAGCAGCTTCAGAAGAACAGGACAGGAAGAGGTAGGGGGAGCCTCAGGGTGGAGGAAGGAGGAGGCAGGATTTCTGTTTAGAAACTAAGTTTATTTATCTATTTTCCTTTTCTCCCTACTTTATGAAATGAAGATCATTTTATGAAGAAAACTGAAGAAGCGACACGTCATACTTTATACTTTATATATCTATTTTTCCCGTCGTGTTTGGAGAGCTCCACAAACAGGATTGCAACAGTTGGAGTGAGTGAACTGTGTGTTGGCCCGTCTGTGTACTTCTTGCTCCCTCACGCCCCTTGGTCTTGCTCCACTATTTGACTGGCTTTAACATTTCAGGATGGCCAATAGCAGCCCTGTACTGCCCTCAGCACCCCTATCTCCGGTATTCTTCCCTCCAGGTGGTTCTTCTCCCCCTGGGTCTGTGAACACACAGCATGCCACAGTTTCATTGTCTGCTGTCTCTACATCGGGCTTCACTGCTGTGGACCCTGGGCTTTCCCAGGGGCCCAGTGGCACCAATATGTCTGTCATGCCTTCCCAACAAGCTGGAGTGTCTTTCATTATCCAGATAGGACTGACACGAGAGTCAGTGCTTCTGCCACAAACAGCAGATCTTACATATGTCAAACAGATCGCCTGCTCCATTGTGGACCAAAAGGTGAGTTCCAAATATATGGTTCCAAGTATATTTTTATTCATCACAAACTTTTACATGCTTTTTTTTTTTTTAAGATAGTCACCTAGTTGTCAAGTGACTGTATCATTTAGGGAATTATATTGTTCATAATTACAATTAATGGATCTGAGTATATAAAATAATGCTTCAACATAGATGAAAAAAATCTTAATGTAAACTTTACACAAACTTTATACTGTGTTTTTTGTTTGTTCCCATAATTTAGACAACATTTTGAGAATAGCTGTGTTGGTTCTTCTATGTTTTGGTGATTCTGAACATTGACCGTTCATCTTCAGCTGTGTGTGACATACTACTTAAGATATGTCCTGTGTAGCAGCAAAGACATTTTAAATTAACCATCTTGCTTATTTTCTTTACTACAACTGAACAAAAAACCCTATTCATTAGATTTGTTATTTTAGTTTTTTTTTAAACTGCACACCAGCACA
Organism: Gogo arcuatus; assembly: GCA_028570945.1. Lineage (NCBI taxonomy): Eukaryota > Metazoa > Chordata > Actinopteri > Siluriformes > Anchariidae > Gogo > Gogo arcuatus. Next base: position 10,806,027 of record JAOTRR010000056.1, read on the forward strand.
CTAGTTGAAACAAAGGGCCTTCTTACTCTGTTCATTCAAACAGCTCCCTCTGTCCCACTGATATTTTTTCCATTGGGCTGCAGACACATGTGGAACTCACTTCTCTTTACAGAATAAGGTGGTATTATTATTTTGATGTTGGATTGTGCCTCTCTTGTTCTAATTATAAAATTTGCGATAAGAAATAAAAAGTATATATTTATTAAAAACTAGCTATTACTCCAACTTTAACTCATTTTAAATTATTTGCAGTCTTTACAATGTGCAGATTTTTAAAATTCATTTATTTTGTTAACAAATTACGTTTTTTGGAAGTACAAGGTATGGTGTAAATTGGGGAATCATGTGTCTTCTAAAACACTAAAAGTCTTATGACAAGTTATATGTCAGACTAAGTTAAGGGTAGAACTTTCTTTGATTATATAGGCATGAATAAATGGAAACCACATTTGCTATTTTGGCATCTGTACAGGAAAAAGCTGAATAAATCAGTGGAGAAACATAATGACTTCGAAAGAGGGCTCATTATTGGGGCACTGAGGGCAGGAGTTTCAGTCACAAAGCCTTTTCAACAGGCTAGTGTTTCAGTGTCTAAAGGAGACATCTGCATTTAGATCTAATGGGAAAGCCATCAGTAAATAGGATTGGAAATTGTAGTCAAAAGCACACATTCAGTGACTGTAATGCTTGTGCATTAGTGTGATATGTGAGGAACAGGTGACTGCTAGGGTTGCGGTGCAGTGGTACGAAAATCATTGACACTGGTCTACAGATATGTGTGAAATAAGTAATATGGTCAGCTTAAATCGCCCTACACTATATTCCTAACAAAGTGGGCACATGAATGTTTGTCATAAGGGAGTGGTGCTGGTGGTTATGCTTTGGGGGGTATTTTGCTGGAATGGTATGGGTCCATTTATCCTCTGAAAGGGAAGGGTGACTGACTGCAAATCACTACGGTTATTCTGACTGATCACCTTCATCCTGAAGGGAGTGGTCTTTTCCAGGATGACAAAGCCTTTATCCACAGTGGATGAGGGGCTCACTAAATAGTTTGATGAGTATTAAAATTGTTAGTCATGTGCTATATATTACAGGTACAAAACTTACAAGATGCTGATATGACTCAAACAGCTATGTGATTAATTGTTGACTGCTGTATGAAACTGAAATAGGGGAAAACATTTCCAAGATAAAATAAAACACTGAGTCTATTCCTGTAATGCCTAACATGATTGGAAAATACTTATAGAGGGATCTCAGACTACTACTTGTTCTGCTTGCTGAGGCTACTGATTGTTTCATCATCTTGTTGAAAGCTCTATCTATGGCCAAGTCTGAACCTCCTGGGAAAGGCAAACAGGTTTTGGCTTAAAATATCCTACTTCGGGCGGCACAGTGGTGCAGTGGTCATCGCTGTCGCCTCACAGCAAGAAGGTTCCGGGTTTGAACCTCGCGGCCGCCTGGGGCCTTTCTGTATGGAGTTTGCATGTTCTCCTTGTGCCTGTGTGGGTTTCCTCTGGGTGTTCTGGTTTCCTCCCACAGTCCAAAGACGTGGATTCGGCCAACTGGCTACTCTAAATTGTCCATAGGTGCGAGTGTGATGGTTGTTCATTTGTGTGTTAGTCCTATGATAGATTGGCAACCTGCCCAGGGTGAACCCCGCCTCTAGGATTGACTCCAGCTTCCCCCTCGATCCTGATGAATAAGTGGTATAGATAATGGATGGATGGATGTCCCACTTAACAGAATTAATAATGCCATAGACCACCTGGCACAATACAGTGGCTGTTACAGTGGATGTGAGGGCTTTTCCTTGCAAGCAGTCCCCCTTTTTGCCAAACATACTGATGGGGTGAATGGGCAAAAAAATAGTATTTTGATTTCATTTGACCACAACACACAATGCCAGTTTTATTTACTGTAAAATGATGCTTGGAAAGTGCTGGTGTTGTATCTTTGGGATGATCTTAGGAAGGGGTTGTTTTCTGCTTCCAAACAGCTTTTTATTATGTAGGAGTCTAAAACCAGTCAAAAATTGTCAAGGATTAACATGTGTATATCTAAAATTGTAGTACATACAGTAAGAGAAAAGTACTATTATTCAATGCAAAGTACAATCATTCTTGCTCACTTTCCACGAAGGGTCCCTATAATTTAGACATGGCATAATGATTTAATTATATCAGTTTTTTGTATTGATCTCTTATGCAATACATTTGGGCAATCAATAGTTACAATGCTTTAAAAGTAACACTTCAATAAGCAGTGATATCTAATCTCACACCGTTTCCTTGGGTCTTCCCTCACGTATTCTGAGAAAGGACCTAAGATGCAAAAAGGGAAGCAAGAAGGGAAACAATGAAAGAAATTAAAGAAATAAACATCCCAAATGCCATTCACCTTACATTGCTCCTTATCAGAGGAATGTCCTGCCTGTGCACTCTTTGTATATATATATAGTATTTGTCATGTCATGTGATTGTAATGATGTCATCACTACTAAAGTTGGTCATGGCAATGGTAACTTGTGCTTGTTTGAGCAAAAAATATAATTCAGCTTGTCTATATAAAAGAGAACCAAATGATATCTCTTAGACATAAGCACGTCTGCCTCAGCTCACTTTGTAATTACTTTGTTTGTAAGGGGATATGTGCAGGGTATGTCCAGGTTCTGTTACACTAAGGGAACATCAGTGTGAGAGTAAATTAGGTCTTCACAATTTTTAGTGGAATTTTCCATGGCATGGCATTTTTAAAAAAATACATTGTAAAGTCACCTTTACATACAATCCTCAGTATATTGGGGTAACATAGGCTCCAATTTGTTTAAAACAGAACTGTGAAGTCACAACAGGAAATAAAACTCAATGAAGAGTAACAGAAGAAACATTTCGAGCAAGTCAGAATGAATATCACTGGCCACTCGTGCTGTTGATGAAATGTTTTTTATTACTGGTGCAGACCTGGAGTGAATCTGCAGCAGCTCAGTGAACGCAGCATATGCAAACAATTTCCTATATATATATATATATATAAAATATAAAGTCAGTATAGTTGCACAGTTCCACTACTCAGGTACTACTGAGTACTGAACATACTGTGAAATGTTCATTTTATAATAATAATTTATGTAACTTACATAAAAACTGATCACATTTTTCTTTGTTAAAAATGTTAAATGTTGAAGATACCAAATTTACCTTCACAATCAGAAATGCCAGCATATTTATAATGCAATTATAAATTGCCAGTTGAAAAAGTTTTCAGTTTAAAAAAAAGGCAGGTTTTGATAGTGACCATAATGTTTCAGTTGTGACCTAAAAATAATTAAAGAATGCTTAGTTATGGTACACTAATTTGATTGACATTTCCAAGAAAAGTGATATTTAGTACAACAGCACTGCTAAATGTCACTGTATCAGTCCACTTGTTTGTGTTCACTACATAAAATTCTAGCAGTAGTTCATTACGGTGAAACCATTACAGCACTTACTACAGGCTGTTAGTCAATCTTTGTCTTGCAAGGCAACACAATGTTCTATACAGACATGGCTCCTTAGGGAACTTTTTTTGGTTGATGGAGCAAAAATAAAAAAAATATTTGCCCATACTGTGTCTGAAATATAAATTACTTTACATTAATTTCTTGGTTATAGAACTGTTATATAAAAGCAATAGCATACTAGCAATAATGAATATCACGGTTTTGATTGCCGGAGGTCTTGTGCCTACGAATCACATATTATATACATCAGCAGTCTTGCTTGTGCTATATTACTTTGATAAGTCTTTGATTTGTTTAAATGTTTCCTTCTGTTTTCGGCTGTTATTTCTTTTTAATTCCTTCTGTTGATATTCTCTATATTGCATTGGTTGGTATGGGATCCTCTCTGATTCTCATATTGGCATCTGTTTAGGTTAAATATTCTCTTTAATTTACTCATTAAGTGAAAAATATACACTCTTAGGCGGAATGTGTAAAAGAATTACACCAATTATGTGTAGCACTCTAGTTTACACATTTTGTTAGTATGTCAGCTATTTAACACACAGTTACGTGCAGTTTTAAAATGAACACAACCTGTGTATTTGTTCACAGCATTCAACACAATGTGTGTGGACTGATCTGCTTTACACAGCGCAGTGTTAATATTACTTACACACGTTACACATGTTCGTGTTAACTTTCCTGACACATACACTGTGTTAAAATCATTAACACTGCGAATGTGTCAAAGTTAACACAACAAACGCTGTCCCAAAGCTGACCCATGTATGTCTAAGAATTTAAACACAGTTTGTGTCAGTTTTAACACAGCCTTTCTAAGTGTGTTATATTATGACATATTTTTAATGCTATGTACAATACACACAGGTTTACAGAGAACCCAAATTCATAACTAAATGTCACTACCAAAGCATGTGAATACAGAGAAGGCCACAAATTGTTTTGGCAATGACCTTCCTACTCTGATTTCTGGTAACAGTGCACCACAAAGTATCTGTGTATAAGTTAAGTTTGATCTGTCTTGCTCTCGTTTGCATTAGTTCAGAGCAACTTTGCATGGCAAGACCATGTTTGATGCTACATTTGTCATTTGACTCTTCAAGGAAATATGCACTCATGTGTGCCTATCAACAGGAAGTGGAACAGCACTTGAAACAGGAACTTGCATTGTTATGGAGGAACACCCCCGCCCCTGTTGAACTCATGGTAATGTTTATGGATCATTGTCAGGATTTGAACTCACAATCCCTAATGATAGGGTGACCTCTTTTCTGTCTCACCACTCAGAAGGCTGTGTTAAGTTACTGTAGCCTTTCTGTCAGCTCAAACCAGTCTCACCATTCTGCTTTGACCTCTCCCATCAACAAGGCATTTCCATCCACAGATCTATCACTCACTGGATGTTTTTTTTTTTTTTTTGATGTCTAGAGACTGTTGTGCCTGAAAATTCCAGAAGATCAGCAATTTCTGAAATATTCACGCCAAGCTGTCTGGCACGAACAACCATGCTACAGTCACAGATCACTTTTTTTCCTCATGTTGATGTTTGATATGCACATTAACTTAAGCTCTTGACCTGTATCTGCATGATTTTACAGTATGCATTGCTCTGCTGCCACATGATAGGCTGACTAGGTAATTGCGTGAGTGAGCAGCTGTACAGATGTGCCTAATAAAGTGGCCAGTGAGTAGTGTATTTTTTAATACATTTTCCACCCTGCTGTTACCTCCATGCTTGTCCACCAGTTTCTTTAATTGTGCTTCCTATTGCTCTTTCTTTTTATGCTTCTGCCACTAGGTGGTGGAGGCATTATATTTTCAGGTTGTCCACATGTCCATCCACCCATCCTAGATTCTCGTCATCATTGTAATCAGGAGATGAACTGATCTGATATTGGAATTGATCCAAACAGGGTCAACATCACAGCAAGTGTCAAATAGTTTTTCTTCAATAGCTTCCTTCTTTTTTGAAATATGTTTAAGAATATTTGAGTCATACAGATTAATAACATGCATCCCTGTCGACGCTGTTGGTGTCAATTTCTACTTGTTTCTGTATAAAAAGAGGCTTAGCAGTACAGTGATGGTTCTATCTAATCACTGTAGCATTCCTGTCAGTTTGCAATAGGACCTCTTGCTTTAGATTACAAATTGACAGAAGCCCAGTTCAGAAACGAGTGATCTTTTAGTGCCCTTTATTTCCCTTCCTCCACACCCTCTTATGTTACCGGTCCCATGAACTGAAAGGGTTGCTTTGTTTCTGAAAGTTGGTCCTGGGTAGCACACAAAGTTAGATGGCTCTCTGATCCATCATGAGTTCCTAACTGTGCCTGTGAGTTATTTGAGGGTTTGGTGTATAATTGTTTGTGTGTAATATGTTTAATGTCTGGTCACTCACTGAATCAGGTCTTAAAACAGCCTCCTTCTGCAGTAGATAAATGAAGAGCTATTATTTTTAAAAGGATTAAAAAGCGTCATGATTTTTTGTTTGTTTTTTTACTTCACTTAAAATGTTTAGCCTTAATAAAAATATGCTTCTTTTAAAATATACTTTGTATGCATATATGCAACACAATCATTTATTCTGTCACAATTTTTCAAATATGGAAGCTATTTTAAATATGCTGTAAATATCTAAACATTTACCAAAGGGAAAGGATTCTCTCCTCAGACCATCATTTAATGTCAAGTCAAGTTTATTTGTATAGCGCTTTTAACAACAGAATTGTCGCAAAGC
>JAOTRR010000056.1:10838072-10848897 GCA_028570945.1 Gogo arcuatus
TTCTGTAAAGCTGCTTTGCGACAATGTCTATTGTTAAAAGCGCTTTACAAATAAATTCACTTGACTTAGGGATGTGACTGTACAGTGATTACATTACGATGTTGCATGTGCTCTAGTGGAACCTGTGGTTATCTGCAGTTCATAGGACATGGTTGCTCTTGTTGCATCTTGTGAATATCCTCAGTGCTAGAAGGGGTCCAAAGTAAACTGCGATGCCTGTCCCTGTGAGGAAAACCTCAGAACAAAAATTTGTGTTCAAGAGCAATTGACAGTAAGCATTGCACAGATCAACAGTCGTATAACCAATCCTGGTTGCACAACTACAGGGACATCTGACAATTTCAGCATATGGAATGGCAAGGTTTTTGGAAACTTCCTACATTTTTGTCCAAATCAGGAAGTACAGTGTGTAGAAACCATTGTTCTGAACAGCCAAGTCTACGTTTTCTATTGTGCCTTTGTCCAGGAGGCAGCACAGTTTTTGGGACTGCGCAAAAAATTTGACTGAATCTCAAATTGACTAGGTCCTGAGCAGTTGGGGGTTATTCGCAAAACTGAAACCTGTATCTCTGTAACATTGTTAACAGGACACACTGGTTTGAGGTAGTTGCTGCCCAGTGTGCAGTGTTTTTGGCTGTAAAGCGTCCCACCAGCAGTGCCTGACTGTCATGGCTGGGTTCTGTGGTCTTCCTCAGGGGCACTTTCAGTATGCACGTCCCCTGCTTGAGTGAGCACTCCTAAACCTGCTAGAGCCCTGTGAGTGCAGTTCGAGTGTTTTTCCCAGGCTGAGACAACCTTAACTTTTGTCGACCCAGAATCAAATTGGCTTGGCCCAAGTGTTTTACTTCCAGAAGTGTGGTTTCAGTCAACCTCATCACAGACGGGTACACTTGTCACCTTGAGTGACTGATTATTCTTTCACTGTGGCATAGCAAAAGATATGGCATCTGGTATTGTCCAAAACAACTCCTTTGACACTGAGTTTTGTCTCTCTTTGTCCATACCAACATGGAGCACTGTCATTTTTAGATTGATCATTATGGCATGTTCAGAGCTCTTTTCCCTTAGCCTGTTGGTACAGACTAACTCTCATTTGCTCTCAGATATTGCCAGAGACACAATAACAACTGTGACACGGCTGTTCCCTGTCAGACCCAAACAGCCTTCCAGATGCAGCCATTAATAAAACATCCTTGTCCTCTTCAGATGAGGAACAAGAGGCAAATTTGGCTCCAAGGCTCCATCCGCCAACAGTCATGAACTCTTTCTTCATGTGACTTCTGATTTAGCATCATAGCTTTCAGTTGACCTAGGTCGTCCATCCACTTTGAGACGGTCTGATAATAATTGTGGCTCATTATTTATTTCCTTGATTTGAATGACATGAATTTGTACCGTGATTTATCATCGCACAGTACATGCCTAGTTATAACTAACTACAGGGATATTTTTATAAAAAAAAGAATACATTTCTGCTGAAACACTGCACAAAATATTTATAGACAATCATTTTGGTGTCAGCCGGTGTGGTCCACACCCCCTCACACCCCCCTGTACACCACTTTGCAACCCTGACCCAGAATAAAGCAGTTACTAAGTGAGTGAAAATACCATCATGAAGACTTTTAACAGTGACTCATTATGCATCTAATTCCAGTCGTCGTTATACTGTAAATGAATTGTACAGTTTTGCACTCTTAAGGTCACAATTTATTCCTGAGAAAATAACAGCAAATTTTTATAGTGTATATTGATTTATGTTCATTACCATAAGGGGTCCTAAGGAGTTTGGATGTGACTGTAGATTGATATGAAATATGACTTCACTGACAGTTGATGTCTTTTGTCTTCCCAGGAAATACCTCTTTCTGAAATTCTTCAAGTATGCCCAGCAGGGGATTTCAATCTGGTGCCCAGTGGTGCCAGCCCGCACTGCTTTGAAATTGTGACTGGTACCACACGATACTTTGTGGGTGAGGATTCAAACCCCTCCCAATTACCTAGCATGGCAGTTCCCACCTCAACAAATAGTGTGCTACCCAGTAGTGGAGTGGGACAGGAAGCTGCCAAAGCTTGGGAAAGCGCCATACGTCAGGCTCTTATGCCAGTCATCTTCCAAGACAATCCTCTGTCTGAAGGCAGCACCCCTCACAGTAAGGATCAGTTCTCTGAATTGATCAGGTTTTTTTTTTTTTTTAAAGGTTGAATGCTTCAGTGCTTAATTGCAAAGTATTTCTCAGGACAGGCATCAGTCAGTATTTCAGTGTCCAACAGTCAGATTCAGGAGAATGTGGTAAGTGTGCATACTCTAACTGTACAATTTTATAATTAGCATATTAAGGTTTATGATTATGATGTCAACAGTGATGAGGAAAATGATGGTGCTGCATCTTTTCTGTAGGATATTGGCATGATTTATCAGATTTTTGCTGATGAGGTTCTGGGTTCTGGCCAGTTTGGAGTGGTATATGGTGGTATGTATATTCAGAAATTTTAGCAAAATGTGACAGACTATATCAACGCAGTTTCATATTTTTATGAATTTCCTTTTATCCTATAAAACATTTTATATAATCATTGTTTACTAAACAGGAAAGCACAGAAAAACTGGAAGGGATGTGGCTGTCAAAGTGATTGACAAGCTTCGCTTTCCAACTAAACAGGAGAGCCAATTGAGGAATGAGGTGGCCATACTCCAGGTAGCCATTATGGGGAAGCGTGGTGTGGGTGGATGGGGGTGTGAAATTCCACTGCAACAGTAGTATGTTTTACCAACTTTTGTCAAGAATTGCACTTGCATTACCATCTGTTTAGACCCCCTCTTAAAAAAAAAAAAAAAAAAAAAAAAAAAGTAGTGCTGGCTTAAAAACTCTGGTCATATTTCTTGCAAGCTGGTTCTGAATATGCTCACCATTTATGCCACCACATAATAGAGGCTTTTGTTTGTTTCCTTTCTCATTCTCTCATATCTCGTTTTTCAGAGTCTGCGTCATCTGGGCATAGTGAATCTGGAGTGTATGTTTGAAACTCCTGAAAAAGTGTTTGTTGTGATGGAGAAGCTTCATGGAGACATGCTGGAGATGATTCTCTCAAGTGAGAATGGACGTCTACCCGAGAGGCTCACAAAGTTCCTGATCACACAGGTCAGAATTTCTTTATGTAGGCAGGGACAATGTGTTACTAAATTGAGTCAATAATAGAAAACAAAACATGAGAATACAAAACATTATGGCTGTCGCTCATATGCATTAGCTACTTTAAGTATTCATTCAAAATTTGGTTTTCTGTGTGTAATGTCTCTAAATTGATACAAGATATCTTAATCTAAATGTATACAGGCATTTGTACACAGGTGTGAGTTCAGATTCATATTTGATGTGTTAATATTTAAGGAGTGTGGGCTTGCATCTGCCTTGCTGTACTTCTTGTAGCAACACTATTCATGTTCTATACAGGTATAAAAATTGAGCCATTTGATACATCTTCATATACTTTTCTCTTGTCTTTTCACTTTCTTTCTTGCTCTGTTCGACATTCTGCAGATCTTGGCTGCCCTAAGGCACCTCCACTTCAAGAATATTGTGCATTGTGACTTGAAACCGGAGAATGTGCTTCTGTCTTCAGCCGAGCCTTTCCCACAGGTACAGACATCAGAGCATAGTGTTACAAACTGTAACACAAACAATAAAGATGCAGTGAGCTTTCATAGCTGTTTTCTTCTGCTGATTTGATGTTATGACTGATAAATAAATAAATAAATGGTTTCTTGATTTTCCAGTGTTGATCTCTAACCATTTTTTGTGTGTGTTTGCCTTAATGAGTATACAGTTAGGAGCATTTTTCCAAGTGCAAAAATGCAGGGTGTTGTCCATGTAAACAGGTGCATTTAAAACCAGTGTATTTTACTGTGTTTGAAAGTCAGCTGAGGAATGGCGTTTGCATTCAAAAATTAGTCCAGCTAAAAGGACATGTAAAGGTCTTTAAGGTATATAGCTATAGCTTCTATAGCTAAAGGTATAGTTTGTTTCAGCAAAGACAAAATGAATGTCTTATGAAAGCATTGCAAAATTGTCTTTTAAATCAGTATTTTAAAGTATCTTAAAATTATGAGAAGGTTTCTCAAAATTATGGCTTAATATTACCATTGTGAAGTTTGTTTCATATTAGATATTTGCTGCACATCAACAGCATTCAAAGAAACTCAACACTGTGGCAGAGATGGCTGCAGTTGCAGGTAATACTTTATTTAAAGGAGAGAGGCAAACAAATCCAAATTGTGAGGGAAAAAACATGGTCAAAAACAGGCAGATAATCAGGCAATCACCAAACAGACTAAACCAGACTCAAGAAAACAAAAGACAAAAAAAAAAAAAAAAGAACCAGGATATCAAACACCGTAAACAAAGACTTAGTACATCAGGCATGAACACTGAGCGATATTTCACATTGTGTGTGTGTGTGTGTGTGTGTGTGTGTGTGTGTGTGTGTGTGCGTGTGTGTGTGCGTGCGTGAGTGAGATATTGAGTCCTGGCGTGTTTGAGTTTGATTAGAAGGCAGGTCTTCTTGAACGTGGAAGTGAAGCAGGTTTTTGGGGATTGTAGTTCTGGGCAGCCATGTTTGTAGGCCACAGTGTAATCTGGGATATAGAGTTCCCCACTGATTCCGGCATTGACATCACAGAATGGCTGCATTCAATGAGTCGTTTTTGCTTAGGAAGGTCCCTAACTGAGTGAAATGACACGGAATTCAGTTTAAATTGTCTAAATGCTAAGGAAAGCTACTTCAATGCTTCCTTTCCTCTCTCCTTTAGCATAGGCTACACTGGACCATCCTTTATGAAAGAAAAGGAGATAATGCCGACCTGCCGACCCACAATTCCTTGTGGCAGCAACATTTAAAGCGACACCCAATCAGCGCACCAAGCAAATAATTACATAAACAATTAAATATTAATTAATCATACAGTAACTGGGATTCATGTTGATAAATATGAATGAACAGGAAGGTGAGCGTGAGCAGCTAGTCATTTCGTTTCAGTTTTGTGACTGGTAGTCTTTATTCCTTTTTTATTTCAATTCCAACTTTGGTAATGAAGTAATATTTTTCACCTTGCTGTCCACATTTATACAGCCTTCATGAAAATAAAACATGGCAAGAATGCATGGGTTGAAGATGCACTTTTTGTAGTTCATCTTCGGAACATTGTAGTTTCACATGGCATACCCACATCAATAATCTTCCCCTGGCTCTTACTGTGGTGCTTCTCCTTGACATCTGTCTGCAACCTCTTTGTAGGTTTGTGCCACTTGTTCTAGCAATTAATGTGCACTTTCTCACACTTGCTTGCTCCACCTAAACCATTCATCTACTGCGGGGGACTCTGTGGGGTTAGCATTCTATGGGAACAAGGTGTTGGAATGGGGTGAGCTGGGTAGTGGAGTGCTTTAGGGAGGTTTGAGTGTACTCTGCCCAGGAAAATAATCGTGACCAAACTTCCTGATTGTTGGTATAAAAGCTTCTTAAAAAAGCTGCTGATTTCTTCATTTTCACACTTGACCATTCAATTGGGGATGGTAACCTGAAGTGAGGCTAACTTACACTCCCAGTTTTTCCATGAAGCTTCTCTAGACCTGTGACTGAGCCTCTCTGCCACTCACAATATCCTCTGAAATACCAGAATACATGATAAGAGAGTTTCCACTGTCTTGAAAGTGGAGGGCAGATTAGACAGGGGAAAAGGCACATGGACTTCCAGGTCAATGATGACCATAATGACCATATTGTTTGGGGAGATCTGTGATGAAATCAGTTGCTATATATGTGACCAAAGCCACTGAGGGGTAGGCCATGACATGTTTACCTGCTAGAAGTGCTCTGGGGACTTTGGCTTGGGTGCATGATTCTGGTGAAGAATGAGTTCTTCACCAGTTTCTTTGGGGGGTGCAGGGTAAACGTAGTTCTCACTTCCCAGTGTCATAACTCCTTTCAGCAGGGGAGGGTTTCCTTGAAAAGAATGCCATAGGGCAAAGCTTAGGTTTCTCTCTGTACCAGTGTTACACAACATAGCAACGACCCTTGTTTCAGGAGTCAACCTCCACAAATGCTTGTGCTCAGAAAATCTCATTGTGTCTGCAGAACAGACAGGTGCTTTTTGTAAAGTATTCCTCGAGTCCTTGAATGCTTGTTGACTTTCAGAGGTCCAGTCAGTGGCTTGTTTAGGCACCAGAACTACAGGATCAGCCCAAGGAAATATTAATGGCCAGATGATGCCTTTGTTCAGCATAGATGTGATTTCTTCATCAATAGCATGTTGTTTATGGATAGGTTCTGGATAAGCTTTCTTTCAGAGAGGTATTTCATCAATGGTAATTATTCGATATTTGATAACCGAAGTATGCTGAGGTCTAATTGCGATGCATCAGCATCACTTCCCAACTGTCTGACAGGATTGATGATGGTCTCTGAAATCACAGATGGCTTCTGTGCTAAATGTAAATTGATAGGGGCTGGATCATGAGGAGAAGTAAGCGAGCAGGGTATGTTCTCTTCAGGCAGTTTGTATGTAAATTCACAGAAGTCCAACTTTAGACCAGATGTTCTCATGAAGTCTAGGCCCAAAACAAGAAGAAAACTATTATTATTATTATTATTATTATTATTATTATTATTATTATTATTATTAAAAAATTAACACTGGAATGAAGCCCTTTGCATGTAAATAGGAACATACTTCTGTTATATTTTGTTTACAAAATCATGGGTTTCCAAACATTGTTTCACTTTATGTATTTTCTTTATTCTCTTAGATTAAAATTACTTTCAATGTGAGATTAAGCAAGGCACCTTTATTATTTAATATTAGTATACTAATATGATATTGTATTTCTCACATTTCTAATTGTTTTACCATGTGTGTCTGTGAATCTCCTTTGTCCCAGGTGAAACTGTGTGATTTTGGTTTTGCCCGGATCATTGGAGAGAAGTCTTTTCGGCGCTCGGTGGTGGGAACACCTGCTTACTTAGCTCCAGAGGTGCTGCTGAACCAGGGATACAACCGTTCTCTGGATATGTGGTCTGTCGGAGTCATTATGTACGTCAGCTTGAGTGGCACCTTTCCCTTTAATGAGGATGAAGATATCAATGACCAGATCCACAATGCTGCTTTCATGTACCCACCAAACCCCTGGAAACAAATCTCTCCAGAAGGTACATTTCTTGATATTAGTGCCAGTTTTTGACAATTTTAAATAAATAAGAACAGAACACTAATGCATTTCAATGATTACCTCCATGATGTCAGCTCTTCATATTGCTTATAATAGCAATTATAAGAATCACATTATTAACATGAATGAAAGTTGAGAATTACTTGGCTGTTGAAATTTTAGAACCATAGCAAATGCACAATGAGAAGCGAAACCAGAACCACCAGACAATACAAATTTTATGTGTCATCTCTCCTTTTTTCCATAGCTATTGATCTCATCAATAACCTGCTTCAAGTGAAGTTGAGAAAACGCTTTAGTGTGGACAAGAGCCTGAGTCATGTCTATTTACAGGTAACATTACACACATGCACAGAAGGTGCAGGATTACTGGAATCAAGAACTGGATTAAAGAAATCAGAAATGGCAAGGAAACAGGAAAAGTAATAAGAAAAAAGGTTTTATTGCAAAATACATTTCCAGAGAAACATAAAATGATGCACTCCATACAGACCAATTTAATCTCTATTTACCATCATTGCCTCCAAATCCATCTTTCTCTCCCACTCTATCTGCCCCTCAATCCATCTTTTCTTTTTTTTCTCATTCTGTCTTTTAAGGACTATCAGACATGGCTGGACCTGCGAGAACTGGAATCAAAGCTTGGTGAACGTTATATAACCCATGAAAGTGATGATGCTCGCTGGCAGAGGTTCGCTCAGGAGCACACACTGCCTTACCCAGCTCACCTGGTACCTGCAGCACCTGCCTCTGATGACGAAGAGGAGGGCACTGACGATGCATCTATGCAGGGACTGACTGAGCGTGTTAGCATTCTCTGAGAAGAGTGGAAGGGACAGACAAATGTCAGTTGGACGAGGGCAATTAGCTATTTTCAAAGTTTGCTTGAATAGATTTTGGACCTCTTCTCCTCTTTCCTTTTTCATCCATCAACTCCCTCTACCTTTGTTTGCACTATGTACAGCTGTATGCTCCAACTCTGTTGAAGACACCACAGCTGTATTGATCTTTTCAGACAGGTAGAGGTTCCTTTATGCCAAACCTTTCCTTAGTTTACAATACACAGAGAAAAGGGGAAGATAAAAGCAAACAAATGTGTACAGTGCAAAAGATGTTATTGTAACATATTTCTTTTAATGCTACTTAGCCCCTGATTCAGTTCACATTGGTGGTTAGTCTATGTTCCTAGTATTACAATACAGTTTAGTGGATTTGATTTAATCAGTTTTTCACTGATGTCAATAGACATTGTAAATTGGATGATTGATGTACATATTCCATACAGTAAAAGAACACACTTGTCAGACAACAGCATGCTTGTTCATATTCTCCAATTGGGAGCTTTTCTTAATCATTTTCTGATTTTCCGTCACGAAATATTTGATTTATTGTAAAATCACAAATAAATAAATAAACAAATATTGTAGATTACTCTGAGGATTTAAATGTATTGTGACTTCAGAGTACAATTTAAATAATATCAAAAAATAATATGGACCAGTATATGGACCCTTCTTTAAAACAATGATTTAGGTGTGTCTTGCTTCATTGACATTGACCTTCCATATTAAATTCACACATAAAGTCACACTTATGATATAATTTGAGCAGCAATCATTCCAGTTTGCCATAACCCTCCATGTCCATAATAGAGGTGCATATCTGTGGTGTCCCAGACATAGACCTATATCAGATAGAAAAGCTATTTAACAAAATTGCTGGCTAAAGAAATAGGTTAAAGGTTAGGGTTATAATAAATCCGTACAGCATTGGAATAAGTGGATGCATATATGGCATTTCTGGGAAGATAAAGTGGCTTGAAGCCTACAGAACAAAACAATGATCCACATCTTATTGTAGGATATTATATGACCGTTGCTGAGGCCAAATGATGCCCTGCAAGAGTGAGACTGGACTTTGGAACAGAGAATATTCATGTTGCATATACATATATGAAGGTTTCTATATCATGGAAATGCAGCTGAAACACAATGCCACCTGAGTACCTAGTACTGCCATCCAATGAATTGAAAGATGATGGACTAGACTGCAAAATCAGTGCATTCTATTTTGGATGAACCTTTTTTTTTTTAACATCTAAAGGAAGATGGGCATTTCACAGATATGTTTCTGGGAAAATTTCTAATCTAGTTTTGTTTTCAAAACAAGATTCAGGTAAATCTGCAGAATATGCATGGTCACACCTGGAATACTCCTGGAATTGCAGTAAGACATAGTGGAAGACATGTAACCTGCACTATAATTATACCAGATGGAGTATCTGTCTGTTGATATGTGTTTAAGTCCTATTCTAATTATATCTCCAGGAGGAACTTGATGAAGATGTGTCTCTGCAGAAACGTCATAGAATATGACCAGTCCACAATTCCAGATGCCCATAACTGACATCCATCAAGTATACATGCAGTGCATATATGCATGAAGTATGCATGCAGTGGAGTTATATGGAGCTACAGATTACTTGAAACTCCAGAGGAGGCTGAACTGTGTCTTGATGTATGCCATGTAATGATGTATTCAATGTTTGTGTAGATGTGTGTCAGGACATATAATCTGTACATGTCAGATGGTGTTTATAAAACAGAATATGTACATTAGACTCAATCACATGACTACTAATGGACTAAATCCTGAACACTAAGCAGTGAAACACTTGACTACAAATGCAAGTACAAGCAATCAACGGCATGAACTTATGCATCAAAATCAACTATATACAGCCCATGCCAGTACAATATATATTCATATCTTGCAAAAGTAGACCTAAATAATATTCAACTGTTTCTACAGTAGTCATTTGTTTTATAATAGTTTTGGTCACAAATGCAGATGGTAAGCGGATAAAATTGTAGTCAAAAGTTTTATTAAAACTCAGGCAGACAGGTCCAAAGCGTGAGGCAAAAAACAATGTCAAAAAACAGGCAAAGGTTAGGCAATCAGCAAACAACATGAACCAGGCAAAATGCAAAATACAAAAACCAGGAAGCAAAGCAAGATCAAAAACCAGAATATCAATAACAAAAATGCAAAGGCTTGGTAAGTCAAGTCAAGGCACACTAAAGAATTTTCTTCTTCTTTTCAGGTTTAATGGCAGATTAATCACCATTTGGCGCATTACCGCCACCTACAGTATACAGTCTTTCAATATAATGGGTCTGGTTTAGTTTATATTCCGGCATAAATGCCAGTGGATGTTAAGAATTTAAGAAGGCAAGATGTTATATTAACATTCTTTAATTCTAAAAGGGAGGGCAGTGAGAAAGTGGTAACACCAAACTTTGAAAGTTGATAAATATATTTAATTCTTTCTTCATTATAATTTGGACAACTAATGTATACTGGACAGTTTCAGGGACCCTACTTTTCTCATGTAGCCCATCCAGATGTTTACCTATTTGATAATGATTCAGTTTACATTGCCCTAATCTCGGACGAGTCAACTTGACCTGCTGAACCCTGTTCCTGGGTTGAATATTTGTCTTCTTAACTGAAGGTTGTATAGAGAAAAACGTGTCTACCCTGAGACTCTCTTTCCCACTGATGCTGCCATAATTGTACAATACCCTCTATTAGCTTAC
>JAOTRR010000056.1:10970278-10981069 GCA_028570945.1 Gogo arcuatus
GTTTCTGTCATCAACTGCTGTTGTTTTCCTTGGCCAACCTGTTCCATGTCTGGTTGTTAGTATAACAGTGGTTTCTTTCTTATTCAGGACATTCCAAATTATTACACTGGCTATTACCAATGCTTGTGCCAACGGCTCTGATCAATTTTCCCTCTTTTGTCAGCTTAAAAATGGCCTACATTTCTCCCATAGACAGCTCTATGGTCCTTGTGTTGGTTTATCCTTTTAAAAGAACAAATGGTGAAACCCAGGGCTCGAACCAATAGTAGATATTCAATGATTTGTAATGATTTGTAACAAGTAATTGTTCAATCAATCAATCAATCAATCAATCAATCAATCAGTGCACACCTGGGCAACAAGAAACACCTGCCAGTCACATTCCAATATTTTTGATCACCTGATAAATGCCTGGGCTCCAAGAAAAGGTGCCAAGTTCTAAATTGTTTAATACATCTATATGTAAATATCAGGAAATGGAAGTTGTAATTATGATTCATCATCTCATATTAAAAACAAAAGAATTGTCATTCCAATACTTTCAGAGGGAACTGTATTTTATAAATGACATGAAAGAATAAGTAAGATTAACTAAGATTTACTTACCTTTTTAGCCTTCTTCCATTTCTTAATGTAGTAGCTTACTTGTTTAATAGTGACAGCAGCCTCTCTCTCTTGGATTTCAACCTTATGGAGCTGGGCTGAAAGCTCCTTTACATTGTTTCTGACAAACTGGTGTTGCTTCTCAACAATCTCTAGTCTATCTTGCGCAGCTTCTTCCTGCTGTCGAGCCACCTGCAGGCGTGCACGGATTTCAGCCATGCAGTTGTTTAAATGGTTCTTGTGAGCTTCTTGTGGAGCCATACTGTGCTTAACACAGGCATACTGGTACAGTGCTCGCATCCAGCTGCACAATGATTCGCAAGCCTGGCTCACACCACTGACTAAGTCTGTCTGGAAATTTGGTGCCTGTACAATTTGTCCCAACTCTTTAAACAACTCACTGCTTAACTTTGAGTGGTCAAAAAACTGCAGTTCCTGATGGAATAAGATCAGTAAAGGAGAAATAAGCTTTTTAATATTGAGACGTAAGCAATTTTTCTGGACGTTTTACTAGTAAATAACTAATAAACAACTGATAACCTGTAAGAAATTAGGCTGCCCTAAAAGTTGTTTGCCACTTTCCCAGTTGCATGGGCAATTGAATAGCCTGCATATGGCATTCATCAGAATGACCACTCCATCAGGGGGATGTCTGTAGTGTCGGACTTCATCCAGGTCAGACTGATTTAAAGAAAGCAGAGCCTTAAGGGCTGCCTGATATAGTGGCGTAACCTAAATGAAATGCAAATTAGTTGCCCTCAACAACAAACAAACAAACAAACAAACAAACAAACAAACAGAAAATATATTAAGAAAACGCCCAAACGCATGCTAGATTTAAAAAAAAGCTAGCCTGACCTCTTTGAGGGACTCTTGAACTTGCTGTTCAGCTAGATCTAACTGTTCTTGTAGATGAGAAAGACAGCTCTCTTCTAATAAACAATGCTGATGAGTCTTTTCGCAGACTGCACGCTCAATGTCCACAGCCATCTGCGACTGGCTTAGCTTCTGCATCAAAAGGTACAGTGGTACACTCCAGGTTTTTATGTACATGCCATCAGTAATATCAGTTACAATATCAGTATATGGAAATTGCTCTTACATTCAAATACAGTTAAATTTAAGTCAAATGCAAAACAGTTTTCACCTTAGGTATCCTAACACTAATCCCTTGAGGTACTAGTATTCACTAGAGTTTGAAAGCAATCCATCAACTTTGAATATTATATTCAGATGATAGAGATGTTTTTACCTTTTGTGCCTCCTGAAATGTGACTTTAAGCTTGAAAGCTTCCTGGCTGTAATCCTGGGCTGTGTCAGTCAGATCCTTCAAATGGGCCAGAACTGTTGCTAGCCTATGGGTTAAGACAGAGGAAAAAATTATGTCTACTTCATATTTCAAAAGTGTTACTTATATTCCACAATATTTGTAAGCTAATTATCAGTGCTAACCTGTTGGCATGTGTTCTACTTTGCTCACAGAGGTGGTCACAAAGGTGACTGAAGTATGCTATCAGTTCAATATATGCTTGTGGGCTGAACAACTGGTTAGGAACAGTATTTAGGAATGTTGAGGCATATTTTGTAGCAGACTGGTGTATTGCAGCCATTGCCTGAGCAGTATTGGCCACCAAGGTATTGTCATCTAAAGAAAAAATATGAATACAAATATCCTTATTGTCACTGTAGAAGTACAAAGAGATGCGGTGTGCGGTTCCCATCAAGCTACAAAAAGAACAAAACCCAACTTTAAAAACACAATAATAATCACCTACCTACACTGTACTTTAGATGAACAGAGGCAATTTCAACTAAAGCCTCAGGGCTCCAAGGATGGTATACCTCTACACAACAGCATAGGGTTAAAGCCTTAATAATATGATGCACAATTACAGATGATGGTCCAGTTTTTCTTTCATTAGCATTCTGGCTGAGAGGCAGTAACAAAAACACATGGATATGTCTTTGTTTACTCCTGAAATACCTGCATCAAAGGTGCAACATATCTTACAAAAATGTTTGACCAAAGACAAAGAAGAAACTGGAGCTGAGAAAATTTCTGAAGATTTAATTCTCAAAATAAAAATAATTGGTAGTAGTACATGATAAATTATTACAGGAGTTCTTTTAAAACAGCACAATCAATTTACAACTATATATTCACCATAAGACATTGCTTGTTTTTACACTTACCTTTTATTGACCTGGCCAATCCTTTGATCTGGTAAATTATTGACAACAGCACTGAATTGTGGTCTCATTTCCTTCAGTTCTTCATCTACATGACGCCAAGTTTCCATGATCACCAGTAGTTCATTCCTAGTGGCTTGGCTAGTATTCTCATGAACCATAAAAACTATGTGTTTCCCATACATGTCAATCTGATGCTGAGCTTCTTTTAGCAGCTCCTTTAGTTTGACCTCATTTCCACAATGGACTTCAATTAATTGGTATCCTGTCAAATAAGCTGCTAGGCGAACTGTTGTCTTTCGTCCTGTTTTCTTAGCAGCTCCAAACAGAACTCCATGTCCATTAGGTATGAGGAAGGCACGTAGGATATGTATAAGCTGTCGTACTCTCTGGTGGTACACAGCAAATTTTGCATATTTGCAGTTAGTATCTTTTTCTTCTTTGCTTTTTACAATTTTAGTCAGCTGTTGTATTAACACATCCAGGTCTCTCTCCTGGTACAGTATGTTGTGTTTAAACTGCTTCTGTGCTGTACACATGTGGAGTTTACTAAACTCTGGGCTAAAGACCATGTCATGGATAGAAGAACTAATCTCAAGCATCAGCTGTTGAAGCCTTATAGAGATGATATGAGGTTTTTCACACACTGCAATTGAGTTGGAGCTGCTCAGCTCCTCAGAGCACTCCGATTCAGTCAGTTTTGACTGACCTTCAGCTACTACAATGATGGGAGGTGTAGCAGATTCTTTTCTGGATGCAGTACCCTCGACATTATTTTGCTGCATAGTCATATGCCCATGCTGGTTTATATCATCTGTGGTTGTGCTTTTTAACTGAAATCTAGGGGTAGACATTTCTCCAAAGATTTGACATTCAGTTACCAACTTACTACCAAAATTCTTTTCAGATGCTTGTGAAAGGAATGATACCAGTTTTTGGCTTTCTTCATTTGAGGTCAGGCGATCACCAAAGGTGCGCAAACACTCATGGGTCCACAAACGGGCAATACTGAGTATGTTCCTTGCAGGACCCAGGAAAGCTGGATGATCAAAGACTGGCAATGAAGGTGAAGAAAGACTTTGAAAATTGAGGCTAGGCCTTCTTTGGTGTAAGTGTTGGGCTGTGGTCCTAGGATCAAAGAGGCACATTCCTTGGAATACTTTTTGAAGGTCATATACTGAAAAAACAATGTGGGGAGAATGGGCAGAAGAAGATAAATGTTCACACACAGCAAGATACACATCAAAGGTTGTATCAACAATACAGCGTGCCATATCTGCAATCCTTGGCATGGCTGGGAAGTTTCTCAGCCACTGCAGTAATTGTGACGAATGAATAGAATAAAGAATATCTGCAGTCATTACAGGAAGTACCAAGATAGTAAACAGTCTAGAAAGTCGTGGGGAAATCTGACTGTAGCAACTTTTGTGTGTTCCAAGAGTCCTGCAAGTGCCCAGATAACTAATTGCTCCAAAGCTAAACAGCTTAAAGTGATAGCCATCTGAAGTCAGCATTCCATTCCTTGATATGCACTGCCGCAAGGTTTCCAAAGTTGCTGATGTTTTACCTTTTGTACATTCAGAGACAAAGGGAAGAAACATTAATCTACATAGCAGCAAAAGGTCAGATGAAAAACTAAGAAAAAGCTCCAAAGAGAGAATGACTTTGAAATTTATTTACCAAAAGCTGATTCATGTAAGTCGTCTACAAACAGAAGCGAACCCTGATGCTGCATGATGGTATCCAAAGAGTCCAGTGATGTGTTCTGGCAGCCAATCCCCTCAAGTATATTGCGTAAATCAGCAGAGCAGAGAAGTGGGTTTACTGGTATGTGCAGATGCGGTCGTTCTTGTAATAAAGCCTTGCACAGTATTGTTTTCCCTGACCCTGCTTCTCCTACTAGCAATGTTGGATAATGAGCTTCTAATAAATGGTCCAGGAGATATGCATATTTTTTATACTGTGTTGAGAGATATTAAGATTTGGTTACTATTTAACAAATAACATGGAAAATGTTCACATCTAATGAAGTGAATTTCATTTCATGTCAAATTATTTTTATAAGGATATGGTACCTGAGATCTAGTGATCTATCATTAACTTATTTATTTACTTCATTTATTTAATTAATTTATTAATTTGGAGTCTGTCAGTTATTAATTTATTACAACCCCAAATGTACGGTATGGAAAATGCAAAAAAAGAAAGAAAAAAAAGCAAAACAAAAGCAAAGCAGTGATTTCTAAATTTACTTTGACTTGTATTTCATTGCGAACAGTATGAACCCAAGATATTTCATGTTTTGTCTGGTCAGCTTTATTTCATTTTTTAATATACATCTATTTCTGCATTTCAGGACTGCAACACATTCCAAAAAAACTTGGGACATGGGCAATTTAGGGCTAGTAATGAGGTTAAAAAAAATAATGGTGTGATTTGAAACAGGTGATTCTAATCATGATTTGGTACAAATGTAGTATCAAGGAAAGACCTAGTCTTTGAGGACCATCACACAGTGGAAACATGTATTGAGGTCAGACAAATCAGTATGCCAAGCCTTTTTTGGAAGAAATGGACACCGTGTGCTCCGGACCAAAGGTGAAAAGGGCCATATAGACTGTTACCAACAACAACTCCAAAAGGTATGGGGTCTGTCATGGTATGGGGTTGTGTCAGTGCCCTTTGCAAAGGTAAATTACACTTCTGCGATGGCAGCATTAATACAGAAAAGTACATGGAGATTTTGGAGCAAAATATTCTGCCTTCAAGATGACATCTTTTCCAAGGATATTTCAGCAAGACAATGCAAAACCACATTATGCACACACTACAAAGGCATGGCTGTGGATGGAGAAGGTGCCTGTCCCCTCTGTCCCTAATAGAGAGTGTGTGGCGAATTTTGAAGCAAACAAAATATGACGACAACCCCATACTGTTGCACACCTTAAGACCTGTTTGCAGGAAGAATGGGACAAAGTAACACCTGAAGCGCTTCATCACTTCAGGTGATGAAGCCCCTTCTTCAGTCCCTAAACATCTTTTAATTGTTGTGAGAAGGAATGGCAAAATAATAAAGTGGTAAATTTCATTCGTCCCAACGTTTTTGAAATGTATTGCAGGAATCAAAAGTGAAATGTGTTTGTTTTGAAATAAACAGGAAAATTCATGAGGTAAAACATCAAATAATGTGTAGTTTTGAATGCAATACAGGTCAAAGATTATTTGCAAATCATTGTTTCATTTTTAATTTCAATTTCAACACACCATCCCAACTTTTACTGGTTTGGGGTTGTTAGACTGACTGGTTTGTCAGTTAGACTAACTCTAATAGGTGCTGGAGATAGGAATACTCAGGCAATAAAATAAAATGAAATAAAGTAAAATAAACTAAAATAAGAAGTGGGTAATCAATTTATGTGATACATTACAAAGCAGACCAGTGTGCACCGAAAGTGTCTGTGAAACATTTTTACTTGTCTGTAGTGTGTCTCAAGAAAAAAACTATAAACTATAACTGCATTTTTAAATACTACCAATAATCACAAGATAATGGGTACTTTGAGACTTCTTATAATTTTGTTGCTGTGGTTTACATCACCCTCATTGTGTGAAGGGGAGGAAGTGAATAGCCCTTTGACAAATATAAGGATAAGGATATTAGACAGGAAATGATACAGTATGGTATATAAACAGACAAACCTGGGGCACAGATGTACAGGAATGTTGCAGGCCCCTGTTATTGGTGAACCTACTTATGCAAGTAGCATCTTCCAAGATTTCATCATTAAGGTTAAAGAAATGCTCAAATACTGTGCCTTTAACTGGTACTTCAATTTTGTAACAGCATTTAAACAAAGCTTCCCGTGCAAAAATATCAAACTGTGGCCAGTGTCTATAATCAAGAGAGTAACAAACACATTTCAAGCAGAAAAAATTTACTGAACATGAATTTTGAAAGACAATTGTGAGCATACCTAGGATGAAGCTGCCCACCAAATCCCCAAATATAAGCAATCACAAAGAGGTTTCTTGCATGTAGCTCTGTGGAGGATGGCTTGAGAGTAGAGTCTAGCAGGGGAAATAAAACAATTAACACAATTAAGCAGTCTAGTGGAAAGATTTAAGATGGGGTGCTGGCAACTGAATGTAAAAGTGTGACGTCTTTGGGTTTTTTTGCACAGCATAAGGATTTAAGGAAGATCCACCCCTGGCAGCCTCCGACTTCCTGCAGCTACGCAATTAACAAATCTACAAACTGTTAGAACTTGAATATTGTTATATACAGTCCCCTCTGAAAGTATTGGAATGGCAAGGCCAATTCTATGGTTTTTGCCATACATTGAAGATATTTGGGTTAGAGATAAAAAGATGAATATGAGATGATAGATCAGAATTTCAGCTTTCATTACCTATTTATTTCATTATCTATCTATTTACATGTTGATGTGTTAAATAGCTTAGAACATAGCAAGTTTTGTTTGAACCCACCCATTTTTCAAATGATAAAAAATATTAAAAATCTTTGTGCTCTTTAAGGAACCAATAAATCTGGCCTTCTTTAGGTTAGTTGAATATTTGGAGCATCAGCATTTGTGGGTTTGAAATGGCCAGAAAGAAAGAGCTTTCTTCAGAAACTGGTCAGTCTATTGTTGTTTTGAGAAATGAAGGCTATTCCATGCGAGAAACTGCCAAGAAACTGGAGATATCTTACAAAGGTGTGTACCACTCCCTTAACAGAACAGTGCAGGATAGAAAAAGAAGTGGGAGGCCCTATTGCACAACTGTTCAGGAGGATAAATACATCAGAGTCTCTAGTTTGAGAAACAGATACTTCATAGATCCTCAGCTAGGGCCCTTATTAACTACATTGTAGTACCCACAAAACACTAGTCTCATCTTCAACAATGAAGAGGCAACTCTGGGATTCTGGCCTTCTAGGCATAGTTTCAAAGAAAAAGCCATATGTGTGACTAGCTAGTAAACAGAACACTGACAATAGACAGACAGTTTGAGGTATTTGGATCACAGAGAAGAACATTTGTGAGGTGCAAAACAAAGTAAAAGGAGTGAGGCTGGAGGGGTGATTAAAAGGCATAGTGGTATTAACATGTTTGTAACCACTTAGAAAATTTCACATTTCCCATGAAAAGTCATAGGGCCTAGAAACATTGGAAAACAATGATAAATATGGCTGTTGGCCACAAATAGCAATTTGCAGAACATAAATTCATTCAACTCCTGAACCACATGTCCTGTGATCGTTCTTCAACGTTATTAAAATAAAATCTTCTCATAAAGTCATACAAGCAATTATAATGAAATGCTGCTTAAAGGGTCCCATTTTGACCAGCAGCAGCACTGTAAGTGCATCCTAGTTTTATAATGGATAAACAATAGATAAACACTCATACAAATGATTTACAAATAAATTTGTTCATATCCAACTTGGTAAATGAGGCTGAATGAACGTATAAGTTTTATAATATATTTTACATTAATGAAATTATTCTTTTTTGGCAAGCTCTGCAGAGATATGCAACTCTGCACAGAGCATGCTGTCTGCATGAGCTATATGGAGAGGCAGTTCAATATATGAAAACATTTCTTTCGTATTTCTTTTCTATTTCATAAATTCTCTTTCTCAAACGTTATTAATAAAAAAATGTTCTCAGAATGTGATATGGGCAATTATAAGAAAATACCACTTAATGGATGCCATTTTGACTGGCAGCAGCACTGTGAGAGCATCACAATTTTAGGACAGATTCTGACAGTGTCCAGCAAACCTTTCTGATCTTTCTGCAATGTAAAAAACCGCAAAACTAAAGCAAATCTGATAAAATATTATTAGATGGCTATTGTTGTCAACTGTAGATTAAATAAGTCTCTTGATTTGGGAAAGACACTCGTGTTTTGAAATATAGTTAGCTTGCTTATTCCGTCACACTGGAAAGAAGAGAGAAAGTTTTCCAGAAAGGTCTACAGTAAGTTTGGCTTGGGACTGTTCTGCAAATTGCTATTTGTTGTTATAATTTGTGAATGAAAAATTACTTTCTATAAGCAGCCATGTTTTTTCAGTGTTATGGAGTGTTTGTAGGGCATACTGATTGGGCTAAAAGAAAAAAAAACCTACTTCTGTAAATTAATTCCAAATCTATTTAAGACTTTGTGTTTACCAGGCAAACATGTTGCTGCTACTTGTTGCATGGAATTGATGGTGTCTCCAAAAAGGAAATGGTAACAGGGTGAAATGGTATATAGATAAGAGGGTATAGTGATTAGTTAGCATCTCAGACATGAGATTATGTAACCTTATGTAACCCATACATTTTAAACAGCTGTGCTAAGAAGAATGATACACCATAAAATACCACATTTATGTCATCAGTTTATAAAGTATATAAAATGCTGTAGAACTAGTTACATAGTGTGATGCATTTGATTTCCATCTGCTGCTATGCTATAAATGAATCACAAGAATATTCCATGGCCAAAACTGCTGTGAATTTCACGTAAACATATTTTGCACCTGTTGGTGGAATTACTAACTTCTAACTTTTATTATCTACAACCCGGATTGCAAAAAAAGCTGGGATGCTGTGGACAACGTAAATAAAACAAGTATACAATGACTTGCAAATCCTTTTCAGCCTATATTCAATTGAATACAATACAAAGACAAGATATTTAATGTTCAAACTGATCAACTTTATTGTTTTTGTAAATATACACTCATACTGGGTTTGATTTGGGTGGCATGGTGGCGCAGTGGTTAGCATTGATGCCTCACAGCAAGAACATTCCAGATTTAAACCTCACGGCCGACAGGGCCTTTCTAAGTTTGCATATTCTCTCTGTGTGGGTTTCCTCTATGTGGTCTGGTTCCCTCCCACAATCTAAAGACATGCAGATTAGGTGAACATGCCCAGCCACTGGGGTTGCACAAGCCAGTGCATACTTAGTGTCAGTCCCAAACCTGGAGAGATTGGGGAGGGTTGTGTCAGGAAGGGCATCTGGAGTAAAACCTATGCCAAATCAAATATGTGGATCCGGATGATCTGCTGTGGCAACTCCTAACAGGAGCAGCCAAAAGAAGAAGACTGAATTTGATGCCTGCAACATGTTACAAAAAAATTGGGATGGGGCATGTTTACTTCTATGTTACATCACTTTTTCTTTTAACAACACTCAGTAAGCATCTTGAAAGTGAAATTCGTTCCCATTTTTGCTTGATATAAGACTTCAGTTGCTCAACAATCCGGGTTTCCGTTGTCGTATTTTGCGCTTCGTAATGCACCACACATTTTCAGTGGGAGGCAGGCAGGTCAGTTTAGCACCCGAACTCTTTTACTATGAAGCCACACTGTTGTAACATGTGCAGAATGTGGCTTGGCATTGTCTTGCTGGAATAAGCAGGGACGTCCCTGAAAAAAGATGTCGTCTGGATGGCAGCATATGTTGCTCCAAAATCTGTATGTACTTTTCAGCATTAATGGTGCCTTCAGATATGTGCAAATTACCCATGCCATGGGCACTAACACCCCCCCATATCATCACAACCATCACAGATGCTGGCTTTTGAACTTTGTGCTGGAAACAGTCTGAATGGTCCTTTTCCTCTTTATCCCAGAGGGCACAATATCCATGATTTCCAAAAACAATTCAAAATGTGGACACGTCAGGCCACGGCACACTTTTCCACTTTGCGTCAGTCCCTCTCAGATGAGCTCGGGCACAGAGAATTCAACAGCGTTTCTGGATGTTGTTGATATATGGCTTTCGGTTTGCATTTGTAGATGCAGTGATGAACTGTGTTTACTGTCAACGGTTTTCCGAAGTGTTCCCGAGTCCATTTAGTAATATCTTTCATACAATCATATTGGTTTTTAATGCAGTGCCGCCTGAGGGATCGAAGTTCATGGACATTCAATGTTAGTTTTTGGCCTTGCCCCTTATGTGCAGAGATTTCTCCGGATTCTCTGAATCTTTTGATGATAT
>JAOTRR010000056.1:11001331-11012712 GCA_028570945.1 Gogo arcuatus
GCTGCTTTACGACAATATCTGTTGTTAAAAGCGCTATACAAATAAACTTGACTTGACTCTTCTGAAGGTACAACAGAAGCCTTTTCTCAAAAAATCCAAGCCCTACATTTTGTCAATACGAGGTTTGATCAAAATTTCCAAAACTGTTCCTGTTGTGAACAAACAGAGTGTGGCACGGTTGTGCGTGTGCAGCAGGAGTGAACAATAACTTTCGTGAGTCAGTATGTCATGTGATGTCATGCTGGTGTCATCGAGACCTGTGTAACATGCATTTTGGTGAAAATGTGCACATGTGCATTTGTGATTTTACTATGGACCTGAAACTTGAGCAGACAGTAAACATCAATCTCTGTGTCAATCTTGGGAAAAGGGCAATGGAGACCCTTAAAATGCTTCATGAGCACATCCTTCAAAAACGTCCAAGAAATTGAGCACATTATGCGTTGGGATTGTCGGATCGCCCTGACTTCTGCCCCTCTTGGAAGTGTGAATGCCACTCAAAACACCTCACCTGGCTCATTGCTTCATTGATGTAGGCTTGCTGAAGCATTTGAAGGGCCTCTTTTGCAGATTTCCTGGGTTTGACACAGAATTTTATGTTTGATCTCTGCATAAAATTGCAAATGTGAACATTGTCACAAAAATACAAAAAAAAAACCCCACAGGTCCCAATGTTGACAGCCTGACATCACATGGCGTACTGACTCATGAAAGTTACTGCTTGCACCTGTTGCACATGCATGACCGTGACACACTCTGTTTGCAACAGGAACAGTCACAGAACATTTTGACTGCACCTCGTACAATCATCCCAAACCATGTGGCAAAATGTGGTAGAACTTTTTGGGCATAATTCTAAAAGATATGTTTGGAACAAAACAAGAAAACTTGTCTTCTAAAGAACACGATACCCAAGGTGAAGCATCATGCTATGCGCTGCTTCTCTTCAGCTGGGACAGAAGAGAATCATAGATAGCTCCAAATACCAATCTATTTTGGCAAAACCTGCAGGCCTCTGTTAGACAGCTGAAGATGAAAAATTTCACCTTCCAGGACAATAATGACTCAAAGCACAAATCCAAGTCAACAAAGGAATGGCTTCAGAAGAAGATGATCAATGTTTTGAAACAGCCCAGTCAGAGCCTAGCCCTAAATCCTATCATAAACCTGTGGAATGACTAAAGGAGGGCTATGAACAGGAGATCCCCATCGTAATTTAATAGATCTAGAGCATTTTTGCAGGGCAGAGTGGAATAAAATTATCAAATCAAGATAAATACTAGTAATTAGTTACTACTTACGCAACCACGTTATTGTAAGTTTTTTCTTTTTTTTTCCTGAAATGTTTCTATTTGTTTTTACTTGAATTTTGTTCGCTGTTATATCACATCAAATGTGGAAAAAACATCTGGCATGGTTTATCTTGGTTTCATTTTTACATCACAAAAACCTGCAATTATAACAGGGGTGTGTAGACCTTTTATATCCACTGTATGTCTTATTCTTCTTCTTCTTCTTCTTCTTCTTCTTCTTCTTCTTTCCGCTGCTCCCATGAGGGGTCGCCACAGCGGATCATCATGATCCGCATATTTGATTTAGCATATGTTTTCATTCCGGATGCCCGTCCTGATGCAACCCTCCCCAATTTATCCGGGCTTGGGACCGGCACTAACTATGCACTGGCTTGTGCAACCCCAGTGGCTGGGTATTTTTACCTAATCTGCATGTCTTTGAAATGTCTTTTTTCTTTATATCCACTGTATGTAAATTTATGAAACGTTATAGCTTTATTACATTTAGCTTTATGAAAGCATAAAGCTTTCAATTGGTTGACTAGCCAGCTTTACATTATAAACCAAATACTTTTTTCCCTATTACGAAGAAAAAAAGGACAGTGGCGGCACTCAAACATCCTCATATATCATTATGAGCAAAGTTTTGTAGGTTTATAGAACTGGCTTTCAAGCAGCTGAATGGTCTACTTTTAGCTAGCAATGCTAACGTGCTAATTATCAGAGCTTAAAGCTCGTAAGAGCTGATTACAAAGAAAAAAAGGGCAGCAACTGCATTCGTGAACATCTTCCTACATCATTATGTTATAATCACGTTTAGAGTTGTAACTTGGTTTTCAAGCAGTTGAATGTCTGAGTGCACTTGAAAGTGAGGTCATGACAGTCCTCGCTAATGCTAACTCTAGGTGAACCACCATGGGTTCTAGGGCAGAGCTTTGTATACATGTGCAGGGATGGCAGATGGGCTTAACTTATTCAACTCCAACAATTTAACCAAATTTCGACAAATCCTACCTAATGCACCTTTAAATAGTTTAATCACTTTATTCATGTGTTACTCCATGTCCTAAATACCTCCACTCTAGTCCTGGTAGGATGAGAGTTGTCTTTAAAAATGACTATAGTCTCAGTCAGTAATCCCAACATGGAGTTCTGTTAATTAGTAGCTACCTATTATAATGAAATTTAAATTTACCGTAGTCAGTATCAGAGAGCGGTAATGTAAGAATTTCTCTATGAAGCTTCGAGAGTGTTGACTGCTTGTCAACAGTGCGGTCTGGAATTCTGTAAGTGTGTATGTGTTTGTCTCATCCTGTGGTAGCCAGTGCACTTGTTTAAGCTTTTCAATTACCCTAAAAACAAGAAGAAAAAAAACACAACATATGTCAAACAGAATGAACACTTTCCATGTAATGAGTGATGAGCAAAGATAAAATGTTAAAAGATCAAACACCTGGTCAAATGAAATAAAGCTTCCCTGAACTGGGGAACAGCTATCAGTAACTGAGACTGAAGGTGCTTACACTTGCGTTGAAATGATACATGAGACACGTTTCTGTGCCATCTGGAAAAACAAAACAAAACAAAAACAAAACCTTTTAGCTAATTTACATTTACAGTTAATTAAAAAAGAACTGGCAAGACAATGACTGACTATGAAAGTTGTGACCATCTGTCAGACTAAAATTTGCCTATCATATAAAACATGAAGGTTTACTTGATATAAATATTTATCCCATAAATCACCGATTTGCATGAACGGTGCTGAAAAACATAAAATAGGAAATGTTTTAAAAGATGAAGCTTGTGATTATTTACCTGGTGAAAGCCTTATGTAGTAGATAGTCTCTGAAAAATGGGATATCTCTCAGGGCTTTCCATAGTATGGCTTCACGATACCACTCTGCTAGATTCAAGAACCCAACACTACAGCCATCCTTCACATGAATCACTGAGGTGGGTGAGAAGATGTAGTGATCCGAGCCTGCTTTGCTGCATGAGACCACATGTAGATCGTAGGGTCTAAAAAAAAGGTCAATTATAGAAAGTGATTATTTATCCAAATGTCTTTACAAGTAGAATTTACTTACAAGCAGAATATAAGCACAAGGCTGAGCTGCTTAGTAAGCCTGGATGATATCTATTATTTCATACCTTCATGTTGTCCTGACATTTTACTAGGATATACGGTATATGACGGTATTTATGTAAAAGAAAAAAAATCTGAGCTGCTGGTGATAGAAATCTTCTTCTTTGCTGGCATTTAACCTACCAGGGCATTACAGCCATCTACAGTATTTCCTGGCTTAGGCTTCTTTAAGTGATGGATCTGACCCGATTTGTTTACTAATACATCCTAACTCACTAACACCCTTTTAGACCTTGAAGCCCCAGACAACGCTGCATGTTCAGCTGCTCTGCCCTTCAATTCAAGTCCTCCAGGGGTCTTATCCCTTTATCAATCTATTCCCCACAGGAAAAAATGGTGATAGAAGTCATTGTAGCATGTAGTACTTATGGCCTATAGAATAATGAATAGATAGATATAAGCACCCTTCCTCCATAGATTCAGCATACCTTGCTGGAGGACCCGATGACACTGATGCGGCGGATATAAGCACATCAGTGGGCTGAACGGAGATGATGTGCGTGGTAGACTGGAAGTTGAATAAAATCATGCGGCTAATAAAATGCTTTTGTAGTTGGAAGAAGTCATCTCAAGAAAATGTTATATGTGGCAATAGTTTCACAATTCCATATCTAGTCATATTTAACTAATCGATTAGCTAGGAGACCTATAGAGCAGAAATGACCTAATTTGAGTGAAACTGCGTTAGCCATCGTGCACTGTGAACTCCAGAATTGTCCGAGAGTAAAAGAGGTCACCAGTGTGGAAGGTGAGTGCTAGGTAAATGCAGAGACATCTCCTTGTTGAAGAGTTAAAAAGATCATCGTTCATTTATTTCAAACATAAACAGTAAAAACAGTGGAAGAAGCCATAGTGTATGAATAGAGAGCAGTGAAGCCAGATTGGGGCTACTTCCTGTTGAGCCTCTCGCTGACACTGGGTGTTTCTCAATGTCAAGGATGTTTCCTTGGTAGGATTGCTCCTTCCAAGTCGGATCCTTCAGAGGCTAGGCAAGACTCCTTCCTATCATTCAGAGAACCCATAATGGAACAGTTTAGGGAGTGTGCAGGTGTGTGTCTTCTTCCTCTGTTGAGTTATTGTCAGCTGGCAATCTTAGTACAATACCGCCATCTGCAGGACTGAGGTGTAAATACTTTTGGGAATATGAATGGTTTAAATTCATACACTCATACAATTTATACATCCCATACACTCTTGCAAGATGCAAGAGTGTATGGGAAACGTAGTTAACCAATCACCATCTTTCTCACCAGTACACTGTGGCGCGTGCTGTGCACTACATTACCTCAATACAACATCTCCATATCAGTTTAAAAGAAAAAGGAGCGTCTGTGTTTTTGACTGTATCATACGTGTCGATTTCTAAATATCTTTTCAAATTAGTGTAACGTACTCGGAGGAAAGCACTGTCTGCCCACTTTCGTATGCATGTGCTCACAGCTGCCCATGATTGACTAGCATTGCTGTAATTTTGACAGGGGAGAGAGTATATGCCACCGGCCATGCACAAGCATGTGAAAAAGGCACAGGCAATTTTGCTTTCTTGGGCTCCAGGCCACGGATGGGCATTATCAGAATTCGAATTAGCGATCACCGGATGATAGGGCAAACACTTTTCTGTTGCACCACCCTGGAGCCTGTAACCCACTATTCTTAGAAAATGTGTATTTGTGTTCCTTAATGTATTTTAGCATTCCTGTTAAGAGTTTGTCGATTTGCTTGTAGTAAAGTTCTGTATTAGCACTTCGCTACCTTTCTCAGAATTCAAGAACATTTCACATATCGTATCAAACACATGTCAGACATATGGACAGTTGACTGACTAAACTTCACAAGCACTAAAGTTGGCAGGTAGACTGAAACTTCTCTGTAATATGAAAAAGGATACATATATAAACAGGTATATAAACAGATAAAAAAAAAAGTTATACTACCTATATGGCCCATCTTCAGAAACCTTCAGATGGTAAAACTGTAGACTCCCCAGGTGTTTTGTTTGTGCAAAGATCTCAAACACCTCAATGCCAGTAAGAGGACTGCGCATGGTCTTACTCTCTTTCCCAATCTCTGTTCCCTCTGTCGAGCCTTGTTTGGACACATCCTCACCTAGAGAGCTTAAAAAGACCTGCCAAGTGAAGACTGCCCACACAACACATAAAATCAAGAAAACCAAATCTGTTCACAATGGGGTGATATTCATTTTCCATTACTTACTCTGTCTTTAGTTTCTGAGGCTGTTTAATTACTCTGAGAGGAATATCAGCACTGAGAGCACATGATAACAGACTGGGTCCCTCCGTCCATATAGAATCTGCCATTGCCACCTCTGGACCCACTGTTGCTACCAACTGAGGAAGCTTAACAACAGATATTTCAGGCAGCTGTAATACCTGAGGGTGATCAGTTGGAGGTTCACCCATAAATGTTGGAGATTGGAATGTCAGGAGAGGTAAAGTAGGAACAGATCCTGGATTATGGGCTGATGATCTGTCATGGGGTGACCTGCCCAGGGTGTACCCCGCCTCTTGCACAAAGTAGGATGGGATTGACTCCAGCTTCCTCCGCGACCCTGATGGATAAGTGGTATAGATAATGGATGGATGGATGGATGATCTGCCATGGCTGTTTCTCCTGGGAGCTGTCAGCTTGGTTGTGTCCCTGTGAATATCTTTTTTAGGTGCAGACATGGCTGCAACAAACAAGTAACAGGCAAAAATGCTTATTTTAATGGACAATCTAGATTATTGCCTACTTTCATGTCCATTTTCTTAACAACAAAGGAGGGGAAAAGGAAACACATTACTTATTGTATAAGCTATTTAAAAGCATTCACATCTATATAGCTAAATCCATAATTGGCATTAGAAATAAAAGCCTTTTTTTCCTTCCAAACTATGAACTATCCAAAGTTAGTTAGCCAGCTAGCTAAAGCCTCTAGAAACGTACAGAATAGGATGCATTATTTTACCCTGAAATAGCTTTAAATACCATTACAAAATTATTTCCTGCAAGACAATATTAATATAAATATTAATAGACTCTGTGATTAGTTATGTTTAGTTTTGTTAAAGTTACCTGCAAGCTTGCAGCCAGCGCTGTTTCTGTTGTGTTTATATGTCGCTATGCAGTCCGTTTCCCTTAGAAACAGACTCCTGTGGCGGAGGAATATTGCTATTTTGGTTGGCAGAGTTTGTTTACTGCTAAAAAAAATAGCAACGAGAAAACAAATAGCTGTTTATGTGCTTAGATTTGAATGTTAAAAAATACACCATACTTCGGAGACAATCAAATAACGACTAAAAGATTTTAAAGTTTTACGATGAGGTAGAGATACTGGAAACGTTTCCAAATGACGCACTAACAATACAAAATGAACTGCAAAATAAAGTCTAATGGCAACACACACATATACATGGGCAACCTATATAGCTTTAACCTTCATACATATAATACCCATTAGTCTACTACCAAACAAAAGCAACCTTATTAGAAGTTTACTGTTCCTTCAACTAGCAGTGCAATTTGTGCATTTTACATTATTTTCGCATAACAACAGTCTCGAGTGTGTTGTTCTGGTAATATCACAGCGATTTGCCAACGATTACAATGTTTAATTTATTAATTATTCATTTAAGATATTAATGTTTAATTTATTAATGACATGTCGTGCGTTATAACGGTTTATAGTTAGACAAGTTATTTCCTGTTCTCACCTCTGATAGTAATTCCCTCACCAGCGTCCGTGCGTCCGTCCGTGCGTGCGTGCGTGCGTGCGTCCGTCTCTCTCTCTCTCTCTCTCTCTCTCTCTCTCTCTCTCTCTCCCCGTCTCTCAGCGCAGCCTGACATTTTATTAAGAAAACGGAGAAATAGAAAAGCGTGAGACGTACAACCGAGATAAATGTTAAATAAATGTCTCCTAACAAAAAAACACTTCACCACATCAACGATTATAATAATAATAATAATAATTACTTTGTTAAAGAACAGTACGTTTTAAAAACCTGTTTATGATTAGACTTGGATTATTTGGAATGTCCGTCCTGGGTACGAGCTGTTACCTTAGAAACAATATGTATTAGAACGAGTGCATTCGTTTTTCTGAATTGTCCAAACACTAAACCCTATTCTCAGAGCAAAACTGTCAACTGCCAAAACTCTTGATCAAGAAATTGATTCAAATGACTGAATCAATAACTCTTTTGTCAAAACTTTAAACAGTATGCCCCTGGTTAGACACAACATGCAGATCTGATTCGCTCGTCTTGCAAAACTCTAAACACATTCTCATTCACAAAACACATTTTGCAGTATGGTGCACCTTGACGCAGAATGGCACACACAGGCCACAAAGGTTAAACACAAATAACACACTGTTGTCATCGTTAATACCCCACTGCTCAAAATTGTTCACACGTGTTCAATCAATGTGTTGAACCCAATCAGTAAACAGGATATAAGCCAGTTCAAATGCAAGTGGCATGTGTGAGCTGAATTGTGATTTCAACAATGGAGAGCAGCAATAGAAGAGGAAGAGGTGTGCGTGTGCGTGTAGGTGGTGGTGGTGGTAGTAGTAGTAGTGGAGGAGGAGGAAGTGGTCGTCATCGTCCAAGAACAAGAGCAGTGATTCCAGATGAAATTAGTGCAACAGTCATGGATTATGTTCTGGTTCATGGTATGACTATGAAGGAAGCAGGACAACGTATGCAACTGAATTTAAGCAGATTCTCAGTGGCCTCCATAGTCAGGACATTCAGAGAAGAAAACAGATAATATATCTTTGGTCTGTGAAAGGTACAGTAAAGGTATACAGTAGGATGTCCCAGTACATTGCTCTACCAATACTCTAGAAAGAGGACAGGAGACAGTCTTTCTTACAGCGCTATACTATATCTGTATTGTGCAGTATTACAGTACACCTTCTAAGAAAATCATCCCTTTTGTAGAATTGAAAGACAGTCACCTAACAGTAGACTGACACATACCGTACCAGTCAAAAATTTGGATACACCTACTCATTCATAGGTTTTTCTGTATTTTGACTATTTTTCTACATTGTAGAACAATACTGAAGACATCAAAGCTATGAAATAACATGTGGAACATATACGGAATTATGTGGTAAACAAAATGTTTCATATTTTAGATTCTTCAAAGTAGCTACCATTTACCTTGATGACAGCTTTGCACACTATTGGCATTATCTTAACCTTTCATGAGGCAGTCACCTGGAATGCTTTTCAATTACAGTTGTTGTTTTTTTTTTGCAGTTGCTAATGCACTAGAATGAGACATAAAGCACAATTATTGTAACTGACACTCCAAGAGCAAAACCTCAGCTCAGGTCTCGAAAACTCTAAACACATTTTCTCCTTTGCACTCAAATTGAAATTCAACATGACACTTTTTGCAGAACACTGCACACAGTTCTCTGTGTAAGACACAGGAAGCTGACATAAAGTCACTTGTTTGCCATTTCAAAACACTGCCATTCAAAATGCCACACCCATGGACCAATTGGCCAATACACATGACATCAGGCCAAGCACCTAACTGCCTATTTGTCAACTCCTTAATCAGGATGTAAGCACTATAAAGACCACAGGTATGTACATTTTTACAACAGCAATGGGAGCAGCACCGAAAGGAGGTTGAGGGAGGGTGAGAGGTATGGGTAGAGTTGGAGGGGGAGGATGAGGACAAAGAAGGGCACAACTTTCTGATGAAATCTGGGCAATGTTAGTTGACCATGTTATCAACCATGGGTTGACAATGAGAGAGGTTGGACAGAGGGTCCAGTCCAACTTGAGTTGAGTTACTGTCATCTGGACAGTTACGCTTGGGTACATAACCAAAATTCCATTCGCACTGCATAATTCAGGATTCAACAAATCACACTGTTTTCATCAGTTGTTTGTGTGACACCTATTTACTTCATGAATGGCTGCCATGTCATGCATTCTATAACTGCACAACTTTACTGTGGGGGAAAAAAAGTCTTTACTAAGCTATACTGACCAATTACTATATTTTTGGTTTGTCTAAAGAACGGAGAGACAATGACGTAATGATGGAAGGGGTCGAATGTTCAATGAGGCACAGGAAGCAGCAATAATCAACTTGGTTTTGGTAAATAATATAATAAGACTCAGAGATTCAAAGCCACATCAGAAGAGACAACACAATTTTCAACATCAGGCAAGTCAGCCTGTCCACCTTGGACTGTTTTCTCCACCAAAACCCTGGTCCAAAACTGGTTTGTTGATCACTCACAATTTCTTGTTCAGTACCTTCCACCCTACTCTCCATTTCTCAATCCAATTGAAGAGTTCTTTTGGCATGGTGATGGAAGGTGTATTACCATCAGCTCTATGTGCGCAGGGCTCTTCTGCAGGCAGTGGAAGAGGCATGTGATAATATTGATGTGGTTGCTGTCCACGGCTGGATATGACACTCCTGGCACTTCTTCCTTGACTTCTAGCTAGGGAAGATATTGCATGTGATGTTGATGAGGTGCTGTGGCTGGACCCAGCTAGGCAGCAAGAAACAGCCTAAATATTTTTCTTTCCTGTTTGTAGTTTTTTTCCCTGTATATTTTCCTCTTAAGTTTTCCTTTCTGTTCACTGTATTTGTCAGAGCATATTTTTGTTCCTATAGTAACTGTAATGTAGGACGTGCTGTGCATTTTGTTTGATTTGTTGTGGAGAAAAATAAAAGGGTTTGTTTCAACACTATTTGTGTTTCTGCACATATTTCTATAGATTTGAACAATTTCTCTCTGCATACAGAACTATGATGACAAGCCCACCAACAATGAAAGTGCTTTTGATTGAGCAC
Source organism: Gogo arcuatus (assembly GCA_028570945.1). Classification (NCBI taxonomy): domain Eukaryota; kingdom Metazoa; phylum Chordata; class Actinopteri; order Siluriformes; family Anchariidae; genus Gogo; species Gogo arcuatus. Next base: position 11,011,607 of record JAOTRR010000056.1, read on the forward strand.
AACAGTGTGTAGCTGGTTGGACAAAAATGGGGTAATATGAATGAAGTGTGTGTCATTTGGTGAAAAAGTTTGATTTTGATAAGTGTTTGTGTAGTTTTGAATGCAGTGCTTCATTTTGCAGGATATATGAGGTGTTTTGCACTTTGGGTGTGTGGTTTTGTGAATTGTGTTAAGCGTTTTGAGAAAATGAGCCCTGTTTTCGTGCTTAAGCAATCATAAAACTGTAATTTTGAAGCATTTAGTCAGTGAATACATTTTGTATGAAAGCAATAAGAAATTATTCACAGTTTAGTCCACATAAACTGGTGTTCTGGCAACTGTGTGAAGAGTTTTGAGAAAGTGACTTCAGTATTGACAATAGTGTGTTAGCCACTGGAGGAAAAAAATTGTAATCTGATGAAAATGAGAAAGAGAGGTCGCAACATAATTGGTCAGTATGTCATTATAGAAGTGTCGGGCCAGCGTGGTGGCAACATGACCCTATGTGCAGCCATCAGCAACCATGGGGTTCTCCACCGCCATGTTACATTAGGGGCATACAACACTGAACAACATCTGAATTCTGGATGGTCTATGGGATGTTTTGCTTGGACATGAGCAGGCAGAGCATCCTGTGTATATTGTCATTTGGGACAAGCTTTCACCGTGGTCCACAAATACATGAATGGTTTATCAATAACCAGTATTTTATAAATGTTTGCCTTCCACGATATTCTCCTTTCCTAAACCCCATAAAAGAATTTTTCCAGTCAATGGATGGGGCATGTGATGATGTAGGATTGGAATCTGTTGAAGGATGGATTCAGCATGCCAAAGGATTTGTTCTGTAATGGTTGTGTCTAGACTAACTGATGTGTAGCGTTTGAGTATAATAATTAATGGAGACATAATTTAACATTAACTTTAATTTTACCTTTTTTTTAATTTACCTTTTTTTGCTTTACTCTATGACATATCAAAGGTATGCAAGTATACATGACAAAATTGCTTTTAATTACTTTTCAGGAGGAATAAAGCATTGTTTCAATGAGCTCTAAGGGTATCAACAAATTTGTACAGATGTGGACAAATTTGTTGGTACCCTTACAGCTCATTGAAACAATGCT
>JAOTRR010000056.1:11254313-11264966 GCA_028570945.1 Gogo arcuatus
TCACTGAGGAGAGCAAACCTGTTAGACACGTGAAGCGGAGAGGAGTGGTGCTCCCATGGGCGTGCCTCAGCGTTAGCTTTGGCTCTGCGATTTAGTCATAATGGCGCTTGGAGCGTGCAGCGCCAATGCGCGTGGACGTGACACGGTGATGTTTTTTTTTTTTGAAGACTCTGACTCATTGTCGTTAAAGGGGGGAGACACAAACTTAGCTCGTTATATGTGAAAGTTCATAGTAAAAGAGTTTGCTATAGCAGGGTTGCAGTGTATTTCTTATTTGCTATAGTATTTAATTTGAAACCGTTTCTTGAAGTTTAACAAAAAAATGTCATTATAGGATGTTGAGAAATGTTTGACAGGCAGTGTATGTCCTATTGCAATACTTCAAGACATTTTTAAGACATTTCAAAACATTTCACCATGCACAAAATACTGTATATCATGGTACATTTGCTAATAGAGTGGCAGAATCCAATTCCGTATTTAAAAAACTTATATAAAACCATGAGTTCAGTGGTACGTTTACGCAATGCTACTTTTACATTCTGTAACGTACAAAACTTGGAAAAATATCCAGGATGAAAATTAGATGTTACTGACCAATCAGTAACCTCTTAGAATGCAGTTAATGAAAATGGTAACAATAGATTGTTAGGATATCATTTATCACAATATATTATCTTATTATATCTCCCAGCCAGATAAGTAATTAAAGTTTATTCTTATAAACTGGCTGTGTGTGGGATCTGGTGGTCTAGCAGAATTCTTCTCCTCTGTTTTTGTCACACCTGCACAGAGCCATTGCACTCATTTCTCCCACAGTCCATCTACACAGGTCAGTGCTGTAGCTCATGTGCTCTGTTACAAGCTGATCTCCACCTTTGCACACCAGTAATCTCTAGTGTCGTTTTCAGTTTGCAGTTACTTTGCCATGTCATATTGTGCATGCTAACAAACATCTTGACAGAAGACAGTAGTATGGGTTTGCTCAAAAGAGGAAGAGGAGGAGGGGAGGGGATAGACTACAATTGATGAGTGGTGTGAAAAGGCTTGTGTTGCATAGTTGATATACAAGCATGACAGGAATCTATGTGCAGACTCAGGAAGAGGGAGCAGCTGGAGGAACGACGAGTGGAAACGGGTGCATCTCCAGCTCAGGGGGCACCTGTTCTGTGAAAGGTCCTCTTTTAGGCTGCAACAGGTGCTGGCAGAGGAGCACTCATTCACCATTATTGCCGGCATGTCCGGTTAAGGTCAGCGCCCCCATTTCTGTTCCTCAGAGAAAAGAGCATCTGTGGTGGCTTCCTTCCCTTGCAAGCACAACGGATTTATTCTGTTAAGCAAGGTGGGCCTGTTAGCAGCCCAATCAAGCACATCAGTGTGTATATGGCATCCATCTGTCTCACTGCCAGCTTTCAGATTTGTCAAAATGACAGTCTGAGCGCCTTTCCTCAGGTGAGACAGCTAGGCCCTTGATCCAGTGAGAGAAAAGAAGAAAATTACTTCCCCAAGTAAACGGTTCCAGCTAATTCATTAGCTGATGAATTTCCTGAGTTCGTAATTGAACATGTTGCAGCCAAAGAAAAACTTCAGAGTGGCATTTCATTATGTGGTTTTCTAAAGCAAATCTGTGCACTTTTTACAGACACTATTCTGACAAACTGTATGACGTAGCACTTTTTCACTGGACAATGTAGTCCAGAATGCTACTTGTTTCCCAGTACCTTTGAAGATAGGAGTACAACCCTATAGGTTTGGAGTCACAATTTGCAAATCAATTTAAAAACAAAAAACAAAAAACGGTGCATGGCTTATTTAATGTTATTTAATGCATCATGCTTTTGCTTGTTTACCTCACAGGATAAACTATATTCACAGCTGAAACATGTAGTTTGCTGTAATGGAAGTGAGCAATCTAATACTTACTCTGATCTTAGTAGAAACAGAGCTATATTTAATGCAAACTTTGTCAGACATTAAAATATAATAAAAAAGCCATTCTAGCCCAAATCATTCGATGGTGTTCATTCTGTCTAACTCCACTTATATGTCTCTGAGTAACCAAATTCAGCCCAGATGTTTGGTACATGTCATCTGGGAATAGATTTAACAATTAAATGTGGGATTTGGGATGTGTTAACACACCATGCCATACTGCAAAGCGCTATTAAAGAAGCATGTACATCTGAGTTTTATCTGTGAGATGATGACTATTACAAATTGGTACAATTTGGTGGTTTTTAACTATTGTTTGGTGGTAGGTATTTTGCTCAGCACACGCCTCTATGCAATTGTTACCTGTTTGTGTCTTTCTGATGGCGAGGTGGGAGCTTTGTCGTGATTTTCTCAGCTATAGGCCTGTACAAGCAAACAAACTTGTACACCCTTCTTTCTCTGATACAAAGGATACAAACCTTCCCTGGTTACCATGGCCACTAAAACTGTACTTGCAGCCAATCAGTGGCTGGGCTGAGTGTATTGACAGGTAAATCAACATGTCATGTTTTTTCTGTTTGGGTCTATGGCCTTGGCAGTTAAAGCAAGACTTGCATTTAGATTATTCAGCACTTTTCTGCTTTGAACAAAGTAGTTTGATAAATTGATAAACCATTTTAATAGAGTAGGAAGCAGCAGCAAAGAAGGAGAGTTTTAGGGCGGGAGTTTCAGGATGGTGGAAATGACTCATAACAGATTATGTGCAGTGTTCCTGTGCCATCCACCAGCACCCTGTGACTCAGCCTACCAGTTACTCAGCTGAAGATAACGAGCAAAATCATTAACTCTCCTCATACTCCTCGCTTCATACTTTTGGACAACTTTTAACTAACTGACTCACAGGAAAGTTTATTAGTTTAAAAGTTCTGATTAACGCTCACTTTGATCTGCAGTTTAAATTTTCTTTTTTTTCTAAGCAGATGAGGAAATTGAAGACAATAATTTGACATAAAGGCAGTATTATAAGGCTGTGGTTGGTTTTTCCCCCCCCTACAGCTGCAATTAAGTAAAGCCTCCACCAAGCACCTGCATGAGCTCTTCACAGCTGTCCTTCACAAAATGAGCCACAGAGCCTTTACTTCACATTTACAGCAAATTTGTTGATCATGCTATCGGATGCATGATATGAACCTAATTTTATATTGCAGTTATGTTGTGATTTTATATTGCATTTCCAAAATCCTCTTCACTATACCAACCTGCCTATTCCTGGTTTAAGTAAATGTTTGGATTTATTAAATCACCAACAGAAACACTGAGGACAATCATGATGCTGACCCACATTTGTATAATAAAACATTTAGGTTGGATGGCTTTTTTGCATACTGCAGTATTCTACAAAATCAGTATAGAAAAGTCTAATATTAAGATTAAAATAAGAAAATCTATACCACAACATTTCATGATGCAGTTTTCAATGAAGTTTTCTTCGAAGAGACGTTAATTTAGCATTTATGTATGGAGTTTCCAGTGTCACCACTTTCTAACAGTCAGAGGTAAGCTTTAAGTTTTCCGAAAAAAAGAAAGTCTTCAGGATGGACAGATTTGTGCTTTCTTGGTAACATGATACGGTGCATATTTGTCTTATTAATGTCAAGAGAAAGATAAAGAGAAGCTGGTGAGGAAATGACTGTTTATAGCTGCTATAACATAAGTGATTACAGGAACTAACTTATTAGCGGATGTTCCAGAACATTAAACATATCTATAAATGGTGAATACCTATGACATATCATTATTTAATAAATAAAAAATAGTTAGTGTTGGTGAATTACTGAGGTATAAGTAGAATAAAACACTTCTGAACATGCTGTTATTCATCAACATTGATATGCTAACAGAGCTCCACTTCCTGTCGTCCTGGGAGTTAAACCCATAACTTGTGGCTGCTTTAAAGCAGTTTTATACTTTTTCGTTTCATGATGTTTCTTTCTTCTTTCAGTTCCCACAGAGTTTAGAAAATAAAGCCCTCAATGAACAGGTATTTACCATGAAAGCATGCGGGTTAGAACCTAGGAACAGGTTCCAACTAACTTTTATTCCAACTAGCACATGCTGGGTCATGCTGTAAAAAGGAAAAAACATTGATTCACTGGATCCTGCATTGTGTGAAAGAGCATAACAAGACTACACCTGAGTTACTGAGTGATATACAGAAGCAAATCAAGGCAGAACACTAACATATACAGTCAGGTTCATAAATATTTGGACATTGGCGGATTTATTGTTATTGAACTTAATAATTAAAAATAGATATATAATACAGGTTTTCAGCTTTAAAGGCAGGGTGCGTCATTTTTAGAAGTATTTTTTGTTCTATTTCTTGAAATTCTCTTTACATCCCGATAGCAATGAATAAATCAAATGCTCTGACAATAATTTTAAAAAAATCTGTCATCTGTGGCAGATGCAGGGCTGTAAAAAGCCTGTCCAAGCATTTCATTCGGTCCAAATGATATGATTGGATGGGCTACCTGTGTGCACTCTGCCCACTCTGCCCGTGCCCTCATTGCATGTGACCGGAGTCTTCCAGATGGCCAGGCAGACATATTGCAGACATATTGCTAAAGCTAGCGAGCTAGTCGACCGCTGTGAGTACGAACAATAGCCATGTTCAACACCATAGTGTTAGGTGTTTTCTTACATGTGAATGAGACATGAAGTAGATATAACAATGACGCACTATGCTTCTGCCCCCAACACTTTCTCTGATGGACTATCATGGCCATGTTTTTGAAGGAGGGATTTTTTTTGGTTGGATATTTTCAAAATCTAGCATATTCTTGCTGGTTTCTCCAAAATTGCCTACCCTGCCTTTAATTTAAGGGTATTTACATCCAAATCAGGTGAATGGTGTAGGAATTACCACTCTTAATATTTGGCCATCCCCCTCCTTTTGAGGGACCAAAAGTAATTGGACAGTTGGCTACTCAGGTGTGTTATTCCCTTATTATTTGAACTCCAGTATATTGTTGCAGACAGTAACACTTATGAAAGCTTTGTCAATGACCACATATTTATGGCCCTAACTGTATGTGAAAAGGGTCGCAGAAACTATGCTAATGGGTAAAGTGATTATCTGAATGCCCTCTTGCTGTCCGATGACACGCTCACTGAGAGTCAAGACACAAGTATCACTGTGCATGTTTTTTTTTACAAACTGTTGGAAGAGCTGGAGAAGCAGTATGTAGTATGTCTCATTTTGAAAATCTTTATTTATAGCATGTACTTCATTGCATGGAATTAATTTACACAGAACATATTATCATACTCATTTCGGAAAGTAGCTAGCTACAAGTAGCAATGTTACTAGCATAACTACTTATTTTAGTAGTGTGGCAGTAGCTGAGCTACTGTATGTTAAATTATGTAGTTTTCCCTGTAACAGCTAAGTAGGTTTTATTGCACTACACAACTTCTTTCTCTTTTCACATACCCAGTTCACTATTATATTTTAATCAAACAAATTGCAATGCGAAACTATTTTATCCATCCATACAGAACTTGAATACTTCTGATTAGTGTAGAACATGTGTAGGTGTGTGCACTAGAGAATAACAGCATTGTGTTAACAGCTACAGATGGACTATCAAACATCCATGGCCATATTTATGAAATTTTATATGCAGGAAAAATCCACACTTTTTTTTTTTGACACTTATGTCAGATATTAATTTCTGCATATCAGAAATTTTTGAACATTTCAGAAAAGGAAAGATCTCTGATGTTGAATTATATAAGCAGAATGCATTTAAATGACCTAAGACACCTGTTTACCATGCCAGCATATACCCTGTGCTAATATAACTCCTCTTGGTCTCTTCAGTCCATGAGAATTGTCAAAAAACAGTCCTATATTTGAGATGAACAGGACATCCTGCTTCTGAATACCTGAACGGCACTTATAAATGGCTTTAATACCTGCAGTTGTATATTTAGTGCTCAAATCTGTCTGAAATCCCTTCTGAGACTCCCATGTGCTGCCTCTCACTCTGAATTAGCAATCTGAAGCCTGAGACTTTTTTTTTGCTTTTTTTTTGCTGTTTAAGAAGGGATCACTGACCCCTTTGAAGTGCCATGTTCATATGGTCAGTCTTATTTTCAGTAAGCTCTTCAGCCTTGTCCAGGATCACTGATGCGCTGCATGCCCTCACACCTTTTGCGCTTTTCTACAGAGGCCTCGCTACTAACATTCGACATGCCGTCAGTAATTAAATGAGGAAAAAATGATTCTGTCTAAACCAATTTGTTTACCACTTCCCCACTTTTTCCTCATGTGTATGTGTGTCAGGTCACATGTTATAGGGGTGGGTGGGGGGATGAAAGACAAGGGTCGGAGGGAGGGAATAAGGAAGAGAAGGTGGGCATGAAAGTAGAAGCTGTGAGGTTTCACGCTTGTCTTCACTTGGTGGGAGCATTTCACACCTACAAAGAGACTAAAGCAGAAATGTCTCCTTAATTAAAAGCCTTTTCCACCTCCTATCTTCCCAAAGATCTACTGCATGAAAGAAAGTCTGTTTGTCCCAGGCTGTAATTCTGGTGTTGATGGTCAGTAGTAAGGCTGAATTGAGGAATTAATCCATGCATGAAATGCTCCAGCTCCATCAGGAAGATTGGTTCAGCAAATACAGCAGGAAATAATGAAATGGAATTGATTTCTTTGCTTCTCGAATGCAGCACATTGCCTGTGTTGTTCATGACCTAGAATCAGCTGAGTGTTTGAGGTGCATGCTTTCCACTGAACTGTGATATTCTTGGAATATTCTTTTAGACTTTTTGCCAAGAAAATCAAATAACTGAACTATCTAGGGATGAGCAAGATCATATTATAATGTTTTTATTGTGATAATTTATGTCACAATAGAATTTTCTGAGATGTTGCATGTATCATGAGGATATGTTTTCTATCACTTTTTTAAATAGCAGTTACAAACTTTTTTTTAACTTTTATTTATTTTTTATTTAATTTTTCCTCTTGGTTCCTTTTTGTTCTAAATTATAAAAATATTGTGATACTTATATCGTAGAAATGTTTTCAAGTATCGCAGTATGATATTTTTTGTCACATCGCCCACCCCTACTCTATACTTCAGCTCAAACACACTTTTAGTCTTGTCCAGGTCGTAAAAGTCGAGTTGCAGTACCCGAAGTGTTTTATTGTCGAAGGTGTTGTGTGCTGGTCATCCAGTGCAATATCAGCACTTGGGTCCATTGTGCAAGATTGATATTGCCTTCTTTAATGTTTCAGTGACTACTCCACTTACTTCTGTGATACTGAAAAGTATTTTAATTTACAATTCAGGCTTAATGCATTATACAGTGTTGAACAGTGTGGTTTTCTTTACACTACTCAATAGGATGATTAGGGTATTGTATTGTAATGGTGGGACCAGTCAGTCTGGTATATTTTCAGGTGCATCACCACATCTGAGCCTTAACAATCTCAAAAACAGTCTACATCACTAATGTTAAAGAAAGCTGACATTTGGGGAAAAAAATGATATTTTGCTAACCTTTTAGCATGGAACTGTGTGAATTAGATCGCAGATGGTGATTGCTGTCTCAAATGTCAGCACAGAGAGTGTTCATAGAAGTGCAAGGAGCAGAGGACTATGGCGTAAGCGTGAGCCTGGGAGACCTGTGGTGTCACTTGTGTCAAAGCCAGTGATTGAGCTGCCTTTGAATTTCAAATGGCAAGTGTATTACGCATCACAGTGTTTTGACAGAAACTTGCACTGAGAGTAATCAGCTGCCTCTTCTCTCACCAGAAGAATCTAAAGGCTGTATCAGTCAAACATTTTACTCATTATGAAGCTACAACCCCATTTCGTGCTCCATATGCAGTCAATGGGTGGTATGTGCTGCCTAAAGAGTATAAAATACATATAAAATACATATCATGGGTGGTATGTGCTGCCTAAAGAGTATAAAATACATGTTGCTTATGTGTTGCTACCATTTTAGATGTCTGATGTCAGGTCAGTTTCCAGTGCATTAACATGGTTTAATTTTGTTTCCTGACTGATAGGTTCCATCTACCCTTTTACTTCCTGTTCCAGAGCGGGTGTATTTTAATAGCTGTATTTAGCTGGAACTTGCAGTAATCAATGTTACTGATTCAAGCTAAAGATTTGAGCTTAACAGAATGACCAAAGGAATGGTATAGACTGCCATTTGAGGGACTAGAACATACCTGAATAAGAAGCCACGAGTTCCCAAACAGCCACAAGTTCTTGTTTTGAATTCCCACTGTTTCTGATCCTCAGTACCAGTACAGTAACTACTCTGGAGCAGACATTAAAATAGTTCCTGGAAACTATGGCCCTAGAACTAAAAGTAGCTGTAGCTGGATTGGACCTGATGCCCTACTTCAGGCTGGAGTTCTCATCACTTCGCTCCTGCGAGGATGGCCCCATATGTACAGGCCCTGATCCATCCTGATGCCCTACTTCTAGCTGAGGTTCTCATCACTTCGCTCCTGTGGAGAATGGCCCCATATGGCCAGCCTAAAGATACACTTAGAAGATGGCTCTGGGCACTTACAGTTTTGCTACAATAGCTTAGGTTATCAATTGCCACGATAACATTAGGACTGCAGTTGTCATAAACAGTTTTGCACTCACGTCACCATCAATGAACAGTTGATAACTTCAACAAAATAGACTTCATTTTAAAACTATGATGAATTTCCCTGTTACACAGTTGCACCTTTTGACCATATAGGACACATTTATAGAAACGAGTTATTTATAATCACGCTATCTGTTATCACCCAGATGAGGATGGGCTCCCTTTTGAGTGTGATTCTTCTCAAGGATTTTGTCCTCATGTCGTTTCGGGGAGTTTTTCCTTGCCACCATCGCCTCAGGCTTGCTCATTAGGGATAAGTTTATTAATTCATATGTTTAAAATCTATATTTTTCTGTAAAGCTGCTTTGCGACAATGTCTATTGTTAAAAGCGCTATACAATTATAATCCTAATTATCTTTATTTCAAAATGTAATGTGGCAATGTCCACATTGTTACTGAGAGGCAGTCATTTATTTCCTATGTAAGTTCTTGACACAGAGTTGCAGTTACAGCAACAAAAAAACATTTAAATTGAGCTTTTTTTTTTAAACGTTATGATAGTTATTTATGACCCTGTAAAGAGTTAAATCCAGATGATTGTCTGTAGTGACTTTCTGGGATCAGTCCTACAGTGGGATGCCCCACTAATCTATACTGTCCCAATTCACAATTCCTGGGCTTGGTTGTAATTTGTCAGTTTTTGTTGGACAAATGTAAGATCAATTCGTAACAGTAAGGTTGCTTATTTTTTCCTGGGTTTTATTACACACTTTCAACAAAAATAACATACAACAGGCTGTATACATTCTGACTTGTAGCCTTTCGTATTGGAAATGGACAGTGAACACCCACAAGAGACAAACATGGAGCGACATCAGCGACTTGTCACTTGCTAGTGTGAACACATGGTACAAACACATGCTTCTGCTGACACACACTTCCTTTTAAATCAGAAGTTAAAAATCTCCACTCATGCTACTGTCACTACAGACAGAAGAGTAAAGGGATGTAATATGCCCAATACTGAGAGCTTTTCAGTCAGTTTCGGAATCGACAGGTACACAAACACACAGTGACCGCTTCAACGATTGAAAATTAGTGATTCCATCTTTCTTATGTCCATAACACCTCACCAGACTCTCAGCTGAATACCATAAAGAGTCTGTGTATATCCAGAGTAAACAATTTTGGCAGTGCCAGTATTTGTAATTAACAGTCAATTAAAAAAAAAAAAAAAGTAATGCATTTTATTTAACAACAAGCAGGTGAAGGATCACATCTCTCTCATTAGTATACACACGCACTTACATGTACAGTATATTGCTGTGTTTGAAGTACTAAGAGATCTCCAGCAGATCTCTATTTCATAAAACTGACACAGACATTAGCCCTTTTTATACAGATATTACGTAATATTGGCGTAAAAAAAAGCCTACCTCAGTATTCCGGCTTTAATCATTTACACTGAACCAAATACAGCCGGCATGAAGCTGCGCCAGTGTATGTTTTCACATTGCGAGCCGGCGTTCTGCAACCAGAGGTGTGACATGTCACAACGGAGCATCGGCGTCTATGGTGATGTATCTACACATCGGAAATATGAATACCCCGAAAATACCAGTGTTCTGAATTTTTTTCCTGCCTAAAACATTTTCCTACTCATAGCGTGAATTTATAACCATATGTTATTTTGTCCTACCTTGAGAGAAGATCATACCAGCGTAAATATGTGCTTTCCTTAGTGTTTAAGTTGGTAGTGACATCTACGATATACTGGCTACAAATAAAGCATAATTAAAAATAGCACAAATATTACAAAATACTAGAAACCTAACCTTGTTTCTTCGTCTGAATACAGCAAACCAACGGTTATTCAGTTCATTCGATGGCAGCATATATTTATGGGAGTGTATGAAATAACGAATGATCCATTTGTGCGCTTGAGCAGTTAACTCGGGAAGGACATTTTCATAGGTAGGAAGAAATTTTAAAACAGTGGCATTGCTTTCAAAATAATGGCGGGTGAACTGAGTATTGAGGTGTTTTTGTTAGCCGTGCACATTTATACCACTCTTCAAACACAAGCAAAG
>JAOTRR010000056.1:11391515-11405721 GCA_028570945.1 Gogo arcuatus
GAGAGAGAGAGAGAGAGAGAGAGAGAGAGAGAGAGAGAGAGAGAGAGAAGGGAGGAGGTAGAGGTAAGGTGAGATTGATGAACTGAATCCTATATCCATTATATCTGGGCTTTTTTCCTGATACACAGATGTAGCTCAGATTAATTCTATGAATATAATGCAACGACTCACTTAAATATATCAGGCAAATGTGTACCATCAAATGTATTTATTAGACACATTACGGCTTATTATTTTATTATACAGAACTCAAACCAGTCACACTGAACAGAGCTGCTAAACCCTGAAGAGGAATAATGCACAATCCCACTGGTGTGAAGGGAACAGTACGGTAAAGAACATTTTCGATATAGTCCTTTCACAAATCATTAGTCTAACATCATGTCGAGATGAGAGCACCAACTGAAAGGTTACGAATGTAAGATCGGGAAAAGGGGTGGGGTTTCAAAACACTACGCAACTCTCAATCAATCATTCATACATCGACTGGCCTATCTACTGTTTTTATTAGAGGATGAGGGGTGTGGGGGGAGAAGACTTTCGGCCTATTTTTGAGTGCTAACGCATAGCAGCGTACTCCTACACAGAACGTGCAGAGGTTTGCAGGTTTGCACTGTGTTAAAGTACAGACTTCAGATATTTTATATCTAAATGTTCTGTAGCAGTATTCTTTTTACTAAAATTGCAATTAGATTCAAGCTAACCTTGTTTTTACCTACTCTAACTTACTGAACTCTAAATCAGGAAATTAACAACTTAGTGTAAGTGACCAGTTCTCTAGGTTTAAAACTACTGTAACTAACACACACACACGCACACACACAGGCTGTAATGTCATTGCAAGGTGAAAAGTTTCCAAAATTTCCAAAATGTGTTACATGGCAAATTCTCACTTTGTGGTTTTATTATTCAATAATTGCAAGTCACGACAAACCCTAAAGTGGCCAAAAGTTTGTGGACACGAGCATCACATTGATATGTCCTAGGTGAACATTCCATTCCAGGTTTAACAGTTTGGGGAAGAACCACATAAAGGTGTCTACAAACTTCTGACCATATAAACTTTTTTTTTAAAGGTCAAAAACATGTAGTGTTCTTAGTGAAGACCGAGGAGTTTTTGGATCTTTTAATGCTTTTGGTTATTCAAATCCTTTTAATTTACTTCTCTTAAAAATCCACTGGTATCCTAACAGCATAGATATGGCTCAATGTTCTATGGGCATGTAATGATATATTGTGCGACAATAAATCACGATACAAATCTATGATGATTTGAATCGATGAAATTTAAAAAATGAATTGTGATTATTATCAGGCTGCGTAATCTTAGTTTTTCATAGCTGTAATTGCATTGTTTAGACAGCAGAGTGCGCAGTAACATAAAATAGAGGGAACGCGCTTGACTTTACCGTAGGCAGAAGTAACTCAGCTCTAATGCCACCAAAACAGATCTAAAATGGGTTGTGTGATTGACTGTACAAATAGATTTAACAAGAATTCAGAGCTCTCTTTTTACAGACTGCTGAAAGCTAAAGAAAAGAAATTGCAGGAGCAAATGTTCATAAAAGTTTATTAAGAAGAGGCCTATTTGTTATTTACTCCAACCTTTACAAATGTTGGTTATTAAGAAAACGGGAAAAAAATTATTTAACAAAATGAATATTTAAGTTGATAAAGAATAGGAAAATAAGTGTTGCACTCTTTTTTGGTAATAATTTTTTTTTTTTTTTCTAAAAATATTGTGGGAAAATTGAACTATGAGGCTACTTAAGTATGGGGCTACGCTTCGCACACGCGAGGAGCTCCGCTTTAGCTCTTCATATGCACATGTACAGTACAATAAAGCACTTTTCTTTAAACATCCTAGGTTATAAGAAGCTGGGATCAGAGCACAGGGTCTAAATAATGACCATAACAACCTTAAAAGTAGCTGATACTGATCACCAACATGCTGCTAAATAAACATACAAAACTGGAGACCCCATATGTCTACAGAGCGGACCCCTGAGGATTAACAGACTGGGCACTATATCTGTGAGGTTTGTGTTTTGACCTGTTTAGGTATGGGTGCAGAGTTACCTGAAGAGCGCTCTCCAAGCACCTCTGCCATTCATACGCATAGCGCTCACTCTCCTAATTTGTCACAACAGAAAAGGGAAAAGTTGTAAGAGAAAAATAAAACTTACTCAGGTGATTATTACAACATAGTTAAGTTCAGCATTCCAGACAGAACCAGTGCATCTATCTGACTGGAAAGAGAGACAGAGAGACAAGAGCAGCTCTGACCTCCACCTCTCCTGTTAAGTCTTTGTACTTATCCCGGATGACAGGCAGTGCCGGTTTCTCACTCAAGGTGTTAGAGCGATCACGGAACTGCTGCTCAGGAGCAGAAGGAGGTGTGGAGCAGATCTCCTTCTCCCCTAGACTGTGGCTGCGCTTATGGGACCCTGCAAACACACACACACAGACTCATTAATGATGTTTCAATTACTGTTTTGCACTACATTTCATTTATTATTTGGGTCTCGGTGTTTATCCTATTCTTTAATTGCAACTTTCAGCTCTAAAATGCTGCTACTAATTCATTCAGGACGAGGACAGCGAGCACAAATACCTCATTTGCAACAAATGATAATTATATAGTGAAGAAGCAGGCCAGTGGTGTAGGTATAAATTATTCAGCAGATTTCACACAGAGACGCGCGCGCACACACACACACACACACACAGACACACACACACACAGACACACACACACACAGACACACACACACACCCAGCCCCAGTGGGGAAGAGAAGGACAAAGAGTATATGCTAGCACACTGGTTACACTGAGACGGGTAGTCACACTCCTAAAAGATACACATCAGTCTCCAGGTGACCATCACATCACTCTAATCTATTGCAGCACAGCACACACTCATCAGATTAATTCTCAAAAAGACGACAGGGAAAACAACAACAACAACAACGCTTTCACTGCAACAAATTACACTGATGTTGAGGAGGGGGTTCATGAGAAGCAAATAAGCCTTTATCACTTTGAGGAAGCAACAATAAATTACAGCAGATTAATGAACGAGGACGTTGTTAATGTTTGCTCATGGCCTTTGTCTGGCTGTGTTCCTCCGTCTCTGATAAACTTGGCAGGAGCCTCAGTCACAATACTGCCATCTATTGTTAGCTAGAATAATTAATAGAGCCACTGACTGCAGCTATGGATCTGCTGCGTCTCAGCCTTCTCAGGCCCAGTATGTCACAGAGGGAAACGGACTTCGCTCTTGTGAAGATTAATATCATCTGTATTGCAAAGACCAGGCAAATGTAACAGATCCTTAGATCTGTTTTTATTCAAATTTTAGCCATCTTCTTATTCATATATCATATTAGTCCATTTTAATGTTTAAATTTTCTTTGCTTTTATGTTACATCATATTACATTTTACAGCAAGCAAAAATAAAATATACACTCTACTTCTTCAGTCTGCATTTTCTATCCCCCAATATTCCCCCACACCCCCAGTGTGACTCACTCACCTTGAACAGACAAATCAAATGTGGCGAGCTCATTCTTGATCATCTCCTCACTGGATTTTGCTTTTGGCTGAGCACTAGCCTTGAGGAAGTCCGATTTGCCAAACTTGGGCTTGTCACCCTGGAAAGCGCCAAAGTCGTCCGGCGCCTCAGGATGGCTGGCCTCAAGACCTGGATCAGCTGCATCTGATTTTTCTGAAACAGTGCTAGCAAAGTCACCAAAATCATCATCTTCCTCCTCTCTAGGTGCCTGCTGGGTGGAGCTGAAATCGGCAAAGTCAGCAAACCCTGCATCCTCAGTGGGGAACGTGGTGACTTTTGCAAGTGTAGTATGTGTGATGTTCTCTGAGCTTCCAAACGATGTCTCCTTCTTGTGAAGCATGGCTGAGGAGGGCAGCCCAGACACAGGAACTCCCTGGGCTTTAGTGTCCTGACCAGACAGGGCATCGTCTTTTTCAGACCAATCGCAGCTGCTCAGGCCGCTGACGCCAGAGTTCCCGAAAGGATCGAACTTTTGCTCGTCAACCTCTGAAAGAGAACAGAAACCTGTGTGGTTCCAGAACATAAATCTAAACCGCCAAACCAAACCAAAGACACAATTATCCTTAAATAAGAAACTGAAATGATTATCTGGTCCCGGCTTCATGTCGTTTTACTTTGATAAATTCAGGATGGACATACTGACATATTACAATCTGAAATATTAATAATTAAACACAGACTTGCTTCCCTACTTTCTTTTTTCTATATTGACAAAAATAACTGTATATGGAAAGCAAACGTGATTCCTTCTGGAATTAAACCTGTCCAATGCTTTTTAAAAAAACAAACAAACAAAAAAAAACAAACAGTGCATTTGTTTAATAGTGCATATTAAAAACTTACCAAGCTCATTAGTTTTAACAGATATCACTTCTTGAATTTAAAAAGGAGAATTTATGTTAATACTTTTATCTATATATAATACTTCTATGCCTATATATACCCAAGGAGTGTGGAGACAACCTTACCTGTGGGACCACTACTGATTACACAGTGTGGGCTACTGTCGGCATGTTTGACGCTGGCCACCAAAAAACAACCTGTCAGAAATACTTAACACCGGCTAAAGACCGTGCATCAGACTTTGCAGTTGTGCTGGGAGTTTTAAACTGCTCAATGTCACTGCTGTGTTGAGAAACAGCCCGTGGTCATAAACGTGGATGAAGTGCAAAGGCAGGTGTATACGTTGCACTGTGTCTAACTGCACACCTAAAGTGATCAACAAGGTAGGTGTGTCGAATAAAGTGGTAAGTAAGTGAACACAGTGTTAAAACCCAGCAACACTGCTGTGTCTGATAGAGTCACACCAGCAGCACACACATGGCCATGACCCAGTGACCCAGTACTATTAGTTCAGCAGTGGTCTCTTACCATTTATTTATTTATGGATCAGATTCATACCTGTTTGGACTACAATAACAGAAACACACATGCAGGGATAGTAAAAAGGCTGATTCAAGATTCAGGTGCATGCTGTTCCGCTCGGCTTAAATTCTTCATCGGATGTGTCCGAGTCTTTACACTTTTCACCCATTTGAAGATTCATGCCAATTTTAACATTTCTTACAAACTGCAAGTGAATTTTTTTTTTTTGTCCTCGTTGTACGCTAGATGAAAATGGGCTACAGGTAATAAATGAGGCCTAGCCAAATGTGTTACTTTTCCTCATTTTTCAGTGTAACTGGCGAGTTAGTTTAGTTAATTGGTGTTTTCCACAAAACAAGGAATTCTGGGACAGCATGTGCAGTTCACACTAATGCTGAGTGAGTCTGTTTAATTCATAATCCACTCAAGAAGGCAGTGTCACCGTGTTAAAAGATCCATAATGTATAGGCGGCATGAGAAAACTCTGCAGAGTCTCAGTGGTACAAAATATACAGAGTACAGCGCTCACTGTGCTGCATGGGGCTTCACAATAACGAGGCTTCTGTCTCTGCACTTCCCTCCCAAGCCTGGTGTATGGACATTTCAGCCAGTAGCTAGCCTTTTTTTTTTTAAACAAATGTAAAATATGCAAGGGATAAAACAAATAAAAAGCACAGAAGAAGAATCTCCCCTGATAGAAAACATGAAGGAACAGCAAAGCACTGACCGTGACTAGTCCAGAAATATAAAATCTCCTTACAGAAAGCTTCACTGTAACAATGATTATACGTTGCATTAAATAAAACCTTTTTAACTAGTTCACTATCAGGCTGAGATGATGTGGTGCATCTCCCACACAAATCGCTGTATACATTGTTATAAACTAATATCATGATAGAAGAAGCACATTAAACATAAACCTGAGATTTGCCGTGCAGCTGGCGTTACTGTCAGAGCTGCTGTTAGAGAATTAATCTGATGATTTCTTCCCCCCACAATCAGAATCGATAATTCAACAGCACTGTGGAATAACTACAGTTAAAAATTATCAAGCTTTACTGCTGTGAGAGTATTGATGTACCTTGGAGCTTTTCAGGTTCTTTCCATTGTTAGCTAAATAGAACTAAAATATAGGCATGTAACAATATTTCATGGAACAATCGCGATACAAATTTATGACGATTCGAAACCATGAAATAAAAAATGAATCGCAATTATTATCAGGCTGTGTAATCTCTTTACTTAATCTCTGTAACTGCATTGTTTAGACAGCAGAGGGCGGAATAACATAGCGGGAATGCACGTGACTTCACCATAGGCAGAAGTAACTCAGCTCTAATGCCAAGAACACACAAAAAACAGATCTAAAATGGGAAAGAGCTGTTGTGTGATTGACTGTACAAACAGATTTAATAAGAAATCGGAGCTCTCTTTTTACAGACTGCTGAAAAGAACAACGAAGGTAGATGTTTTATGTTTAAGCCTTACTACAATCTTCACAAATGTTCATAAAGTTTATTTAAAAAAGGCCTATTTGTTATTAAATTTTTTCATTTTTAATAAAAGAAATATTTTAGCTAATAGGCTTTATATTTTACTCCAAAACCTTTACAAATGTGGGTAAATAATTGTTGTTGGTTATTAAGAAAATGAACAAAAGTATTTTAAATTTAACAAAAGAATATTTAAGTTGATAAAGAATGGGGAAATAAATGCTGACTTTTTTGGTAATAAAATTTTCATTTAAATTTTTTTTTTCCAAAAATATTGTGGGAAAATTGAATCGTGAACCCAATATCCTGAATCAAATCGAATCAATCGGTGAATTGGGTGAATCGTTACACGCCTACTAAAATAGGCCTACTAATCTTCCGTGTTAATTATCCCAGTCTTCAATGGCTAGCTTACATAAAACAAGGTCATATAATGTTTTTGTTCCCAAACTATCATTTTAGATTTCATTCATATTTAGCAGAATGTTTGTTTACACTTCACCAGATGTTCTGCACATATCGTGCATGACCTGAAAGTTGGAATATTGTGAATTATATTGTTAAGTAGATCTTCATGTAACTTTGTCATTAGTCCATCAGTTCACTTTTACACATCCATGCTTACTACAAATACACTGATCAATTTCCTAATAATTTCTTGTTGCTTAATTACAGTCATATTCAGTGTATTATAACCAAAACATGTTTTTCCTTGTTTATTTTATTTTGCCACATTTTACTGTTTCTAAAGAAACAAATCAAAACATGTTCTGCATACCATTTTAGTTTTGTCTGACACGACTGCTTGCATAAACCATTTGTGAAATTGACAAGGAACTTGTGCAGTGTGCTTGTTTTTGCATGGCTAAAATCTACTTTGGGTAGCAAGAGGAAGAAAGAAGGAAAGGGAAGAAGTAAGAACGGCACGCATTTCCGCTACACCAGCATTCATATTTATTACGACAACATTGGCAGAGAGAGAAAGAGAGGTCACAAAAAGGGCTGCTGTTACAAGAGATTTGCCAAACACTTAAAAGGTCTCTTTTTCTGTCATTATGAGAATACAAAGGCATGCAGAGTTGGGTGAAAATGGTAAAAATTAAAGCAAGAATGTTAAAAGAGAGAGAGAATCCCAAAACCAGAACTGAGAAGGCACATTCACAGACTAAAATGTTACTGTAGGTCAGATAAGACACATTCTAGTTGTGCTGAACAAGGAGAAAGCAAGAGAGAAACAGATTCATACAGAACATTTACTAAGCAAAGATAAAAGGTGAATCAAAGTACAAGTTCTTTGCAGTTATTCACCCTTTGAGGAACTGAGAGCATCATTAAAATCTTTCTCACAGAACGCTCAGGAATCCTGATATTAAGTCTTGTATGCATTCACTGAAATATCTACTTCTACTTGTATTCTTATGACTTGCCATTTAGTTGCTTTTAATCAAAGCCAACAACCAGACTGGATTTCGTTGTGCGGAATAGTGTAGATAATATTCTTGCTGCCAGGTACTCAAAGGGTTAAAAGTAAATAAACAGGACTCGCCTATCAGAGCATTAGGTTGTTCGAGTGACAGGTGCAGAACTGAGATAACAGAGACAGTATCCTTTTTCTCTCGCCACCTGTATGTTCAGAGCTCCTGTGCACATGCTCTTAGCAGGAACACCACAAGTGTTCCAAATAAATAAATAAATAAATAAATAAATAAATAAATGAGTGGGACCTTAATTCATCCCTGGTATAATGCAGAAAATGAACATCACATCAGCATATAAAACACTGTGCAGAAATACTGATAATAAGCAATCTCACATTAATACAAACACAATCCGGATTCTATTTTGGAAAATAAATAAGAGTATATATTCCTGTAATAAAAATACACTATTAATTGAACATGTGTACATTTACTTGTCCATAAACAGTACCCATTTCCACAGGTATGTCTAGAATCCTAGCAATTTTCTTACTGCTTTCTTGTCAATTTCACAAATTGCAAAGGCAGGCACAAGCTGTGGCAAACAAAAGCAAGATGAGAAGTAACACGGTGTGCGCTGTGAGAACAGCTGGAGGCTCAGTTACACTGCAGTGAACCCAGAGGAATGTCACATACACACTGAGGAAGAATGTTTTGGGAGCTTTGGCTTGAAACAGAGATACTGGGAAAAGAGATACTGTCTCGTCAAAGGCTAGCAAGACATCCAGAGCTTAGTGCAGGTGCTGGGAAAATCAATACTGGGCAGTGGTTAAGCAGTGACCAGAAGGGAACAGGGTCAAATCCCAGGACTTAGAAGCAGCGCATCTTAATCGGTCTCACTTGCTTTTAATGCAAAGCGACTAACATCAGCCAAACGAACCAGTGTAAATGTTTATGCCTGAGCTCTGGAATTTCTCATTAACCAGACTAGAGGCATCTGTATCAGGAGTACAAAAGCTTTCCAAAAAAATAAATAAAACAAAAAAATCATCATATCACCAATTTTCATAGAACACTTTTGAGCTCAATGATGTATGAAGCTCTGATTTTATGGATTTTGGAGAACAGAATTTATGTGACGCCTCTTACAGGACTCACCAGCCTACTGGAGTGATACAAAAAGGAATTTAACACTAGCAGGCTGTGACAATACGGCAATGGGGCATTCAATCAATTTATCTTTAGCCCCTTTCCAGCAGGCTCAGAAAAGCTGTACCTAGACTCTATCCTCAGCGTTTCCTAATACTGGGTTGATATCGTGGCCGAGTTATAGGTTAATGGAATGACGTAATGCCTTGTAAGAAAACGAGACGAGATGAGCCACAGAGGGTGAGATGCTGTATAAATAAATGATGATTGACTGGAGAGAAGGAAATGAGCAATATGAGAGACGTCTGTAGGAATTCAGATGATGGTGACCACAGTGGATTAAAGCCTTTAAGAAAAGCTCATTGCCAAGAAGTGGCATCAGCATTTCAGGCAAAAAAAAAAAACAAAACCCTGACAGACACTAACCAAAAGATAAACTCTCCATTTTAAATACATCAACATGTTACATATTAGATATAACAAGTAATTTAAATCTGCTACACAACTTAATGCTTCATGTTCAAACTGCAATATTAACGTCTTCACCTTTGCCAGATCAGTTGTGATTCCCAACGACTGAATGATTGTAAATGCTCTTAAGCTGAAAAATGGCTATGCGATGATAGTGATTACATTTCAGGGCTGGTTTATAGTAAAGTGGACTTGGTAATAAGCCATGGCTCAAAAAGTGTTAAAAAAAAAAAAATAATTAAACCAAGCTGGCAACCCCAACGATCAACAACCTAAGTGTTTTTCTAATACTGGATTAGTGTTTTATGTTATTTGCTCTTAAATAATAGTTGTTTAACAGAGGTACTTTTGTAGTTTTGTAAAATGAAATCAAGTAAACATTTTCAACAGCAATAACAAGCAATATAAATACAGAATGTTATTCAAGGGTTAAAAATCAATTTGAAAAAAAAACCTGCACTTTTTCCAATTCATTTGTGGCCAGGTCGATAGAACGTTTTTGTATTTTAGTGCATTACCACCAGGAAGTGATCATCTTTTCAAATGAAGGTCATGTTTTGGAGATGAAGAAAGTATCATGGTATATATTTCTGTGAGACTGAGTTAACTACCAATATGGAACCAAAGAGGGTTAATTTCTTGTTTGGTTTTTTTAAGCAATGCCCTAATCCCAGTCACTAGCAGATGCAAGAGGACAGAAATGTAAATCTGAAGTTTTTAGTTTAGGAAAATTGACCTCTTAGTGCAATGAAACAGAGTGTACACTCGGCTCCTGATCTTCATAGTGTATAGTGTGCAAATGTTGAGCAGTAGTGTACTGCGGGACATTATTTCATTAAAGTTCACGTGGGCGAAATGAAATGAGGGCCGGGTTCGGTCTGTGGGCCTTGTGTTTGACACATGTTCAAGAAAGACAAGTTCATTTGTGGTCAACTCTGAAAATGTTGCTACTTATAAAGAATCTATACAATACTGACATCTGAACTAATACTGAAAAAAAAAAAAAGCGTGTCGCATCTCTAGTCAAGAGTTGAACCTGAAACCTAACATACAAGGAGCTGAATTCCACCATTTTGTGAGAAAGTTGGACACAAATTCTATAAACACTTAACTACTAGCATGTTTGTAGTTCAGTCTAAGAGCAGTGAATCTACAGAACATTCATTTATAAGGGGAACACTGAATCATTTCTGGTACAGTGCTGGAGAAAAGGTGTGTTGTGACACCTTAAGTGAAGCTACACACAGAGGACCAGTCAACCGATTCATCGTATCCAATGATGTTAGAGGATAGAGAGAGATTAGGTCTAGTATTACATCTTCCAATTACATTTTCCAATGTAGAGGCCCCACTGCCACTTCAGCCTAAGACTAAACTTAATCTATATCTGGAAAACCAGTTAAATATTGACAGTCACTAATACTGATAATCTTCAAATAGAAGCTCAGGCTTGTCAAAAAATGTTAAAAATAAATTAATATGGAATTATAAATAAATAAACACTGTATAAATGGAAGGCGAAGAATGAAATAAGATGAAACGGTATGTGCCAAGCTTTCGATGTGTCAAACATTTAGCCACTCAAATCTAAATACTATTCCTCCCTATAACGCTGGAGATCTGACTGTAAGAAGGCCGTGAAAAGGCCTGCCTGGAGTGTGGAGTATGTACTGGTATGTGTACGTGTCTCTCACCACAGCAAGCGTACTAATTCCTCACCTGTAGCGGGGGGCTGATGGGAGCTTAGGCCTGGGAGGTCCAATGAACTGTCAGATGCACCGTGTTTTAGCTCTCCAGCCACGTCTGATAACTTCATGTCCAGCTGCACAGAGAGTGCGTCCTCCGAGTCATCTTTTCCCACGCTGCTGCCTCCAATAGACGGCAGGTCCAACGACTTAACCGAAGCAGAGTCCTCCTTGGCCTGTTTAAAGGCAGCCATCTTGTCTACCAAGCTCTTCTCTTGGAATTTGGATGACTGAAAGTCAGCAAAGTCATCACTCTCCTTGCTGCTCTCATTCGGCTGCTTCCCAGAGTTACCAAATGACAGGAAATCAGCAAAGTCTTCCTGTACCGCTGCTCCCCCTCCCCCAGATCCTCTCTGAGCCGAGGCAGCCGCCTCAGAGGCAGATGAGGAGGAGGAGGAGGAGCCAAAGAGTGCAAAGTCACCAAAGTCATCTGGTTTGGGGCCTGTGGAAGGAAGGAGCAGCGAGGGTGCCGCGGAGGAAGAGGAGGAGGAATTGGAAAAAGAGGTGGCTTTAGAGTCGACAGTGGATGGAGGAGCTATGGAGGAAAAGAGGTCCAGGTCTGACATGTTTAGAGGGTTCTTAGGCTGTGCTAGAGATGCTGAATGGGTCTGAGATTGTGAAAGAGAATGAGAGGGGCCGAAAGGAATTGGAAAAGAAGCAGGTTGGAATGTCTTGGCCTGGTCTGGAGGTTCTAGTGGAGAAGTGCTGTTGGCCGTTTTAAAGTCGGTGAAGCCGTCATCGGCACCAACGGACTTGAAATCAGCAAAACCTTCCCCTGAAGAGGGAAAAATAGGAAGAAAACAATTAAAGGGTGCTGTGACACTTTCATAGCAGCTACAAAAGGCTACAGCACTACACAGGCACAGTATGGAGGCAGCATTCAAGCCTCCCGTGACCTTATTTATACTTAATTTCACAATCCTTCAAAGAAAAAGCAGTTTAGTTGTAGCTCTGAGACACATCAGACACTCCAGTTGAATTTTAAAGCCAGTCAGTGAGTCACTCTGTGCATGAGGAGACTTGAAGTGAAGAATGAACACACACAAAAGAGAACCACACAACAGAAGCACCTCAAGCCACTCGCATACACATTCCATGCACTAAGGTTGTGATTCAGGACGTTAGGAGGTTATGCCTCACGGAGATGTAGCTCTCTGCAGAAGCATGTAATCTCCATTTGTGTGGTGCTTCTCACACCACATTCTGCTCTCACAGGGAAAAATAGCAGTTCTCAATGTTTTGGCAAAATTAATCCATTTTAATGCCTTCAAAACACACTTGTTAGAATGGTGCAGAGATGGAATGGCTCCATCAAAGCTACAAAACACACTCAGTGTGAAGAAAAAGGAGGAAGAAATAACACTTGAGTATAGGGTTGTGGAAACACCACTTAACTTACTGGAGCTCTCAGAGTTTCTCCCATTGGATTCTGTTCTAGTTAAGATAGGGACACACACACCTGCATGAACGTACGGACGTTTATGTGGAAATAGAATCACATTTAGGCTGACTCGAAGCCACAGTCACTTTAACAGATTCGAACAATAACGCATCCAATAATGAGGCCCATATTTATCACAATCACTGATGTACTGATATAAAATCATTGTTTCTATGTTCACATGCAAAGATTTTGCCAATCTGTATAAATTCACTCCAATTGCAGATTCCCAATAAACTGCTTGTGTGTCTCCTAAACTGGACAGCCTGTAGACAGTCAGTGTTCATATGCATGTTACTTCAGTAATATAACTGAAGTTCTGGAGTGTGGAGCAGAGTTTAGTGGCAACTTTACTAAACTATAACAAAGTGGAATGTGTCAGTTAGTCAGTGTGTTCAGTTTGTAATTGCCTTGTTAATGAATTTCACACTATTTCTTTGTGATTGTTATACAGAACATTGACAAGAAGAACCACAGTGGCCACAGTAAAATTACACAGCATTTCCTATATGTTCAGGTACAAGGATGCTTTGGTTGCTGAAAATAACATAATATGCACACATTATGCACTGATTAAACAGATATACAATACCTTTACTTATTTACTTATGAAACCAAATTTAAAGGCCATTAATTGGGAATAACTGCACAAGAAATGTAGATTTTACCAAGCTTTTCTTTCTTTCTTTTTTTAAACAGTGTGTACATTCTGCATGAATGTCTGATAAAAATGCTTGTTACTGTGGTCAAGCCATACCTGCCTCAAAATGTTACTTTGGTGCTAATCCAACGTCACAATTATTTTAAACAGATTAAAATGTGTAACATGTAACCATTTCATGTGCACATGCTGATTCAAATACTGATTCAAACAATTAGACACAGGTTTACATGGCTATTACTCACCTGTTAAATGGATTATTAAAAAAAGATATTCACCAACCTTATTCAATCAGATACAAACTTCAGTCATACTGGCTTCAATCAGTTTACTCTATTCTGATCAATATGTTTGTCACTATTCAGTACGTCACTGTTCTGATTAAGGTGTTTACATGAATGCTTTTTTTTTTAAATTCCGATTAAGCTATCAGTTTGATTATTAAAAGATTATTAGGTGGCATGTAAAAGTAGCCAATGTAACTGTACATTACCATTTAAAGGAAAAGTTCAGACACTGGTCCAAATTCAAACTTTGTAGAAATGTATAATTATGGGTCAAGATCTTAATGTGCTATGTATACACTGTGTAACACTGGAAAATGCTTACCAACTGGCTTTCTGTCTGACGGCTGCTCCAGCTCTCTGAACACACTGTATTTGTCTCCAAGATCTAAATCAAAAACAAGTAAAACTTCAGTAAATTATAAAAGAGCAGTTTGACTGTCTGCATAATATAAAAGTATACATATACAACCCCAAATCAGAAAAGTTGGGACGGTAGGCGAAAATGCAAATAAAAAAAGAAAGCAGTGACTTTGACTTGTATTTCTTTGCAGACAGTATGAACCCAAGATATTTCATGTTTTGTCTGGTCAACTTCATTTC
>JAOTRR010000056.1:11513922-11525547 GCA_028570945.1 Gogo arcuatus
TATGATGCTACTTTTCAGGCTGCCAAATAGAAATAATTCATTCAGTTGGACGTGCAATGTTAAAGCTTCTATTTCGAGGGTGGAGAAGTTTCTCTTCTTTTCCATATTACGCATCTCCATGTTGTAAAGTCTAGGGGGCGTGGCCTCTAAACTGAGAATACTTAGGGGTGTAATATTTAAATGACGATGGTTTTCAGCTGCCACATTTATCAATGTCTGATCATTCTTATGCTGTGGCGAGATACAACCATGAATCACACACAAACCCTGTCATACGATGATTTCTACACTCAAATCTGCGCTGGTTTCTATGGAAGACTGATAAATGAGGGGCAGCATCCACGTTGCATGAGCAGCCCTTTTTTCTTTTTAATACACAAAAAGCACTTCAGCCAGGAAGTGTGAAAATGCGTTATGCATAGTGCACATTTTGACTTTTTTCACCCACAATGACACATTGTTATTGAAAATCAAGGACTTTTTTTTTTTTAAAAACAGAAATATTACTATGACTAATTACTTACCCAGATGTTAATATTGCTAGTGTCCCACAACATTATGATATTTCACATGTACATGCTTTTTAAAATGATTTTCTTGAATAAAAACACTGTCAATATTTCTGATTTAAAGCTAAAAAAAATAAAATAAAATAAAACAAATCAGCCTTTCTATCATTTCACATGTTGATCAGAGCTGCAAATGTAAAAATAATCTAGTTTGGGCTTTAGTACCTGGGCAACCAGAGCTTTTCGACTGTCTCTTTTCACAGCCATGGCAAAATCCAGCCACGTCCAGGTGTTGTTGTGATACTCTAAACAGGGCAGCACCAGGTTCAGATCCTTCCAGTCGACACTGCTCTTTTCACCCTGCACAATTACAAAGTAGAATAATTTTGGAAGGTGGTTATCTATGAGAACAACCTGCAGTAAAAAAATACAAACAAACCAGGGGTTCAGTGAAACACTCACCTTGTAGCTGACACAAAGTGGAACCTGAGGGATTTTTATGTAGATGAACGAGTTGTTCATTGCAGCTCTCTCTTTCATTTTGTCAATGTCATCTATAGGATGCTGGACAGAAAGCAGGTAGCAGAGCTTTAGACTCTCTGCTTGTTCTTAAAGCAAGTAAAATGTTACTGCATATTTCAATCCATATATTAAGGCATTTTTTTTTTTTATTATTAAAAAGATTAAAGACAGTTTCTAAAAAGACTCCGAATTACCTCCGGAGGTTTACGGAATGACCTCCGGACCCCTGATGTGCGATTCATCCCCTGCGTGACTCCTTTACTGGGGCCCAGTCCCCCTATAGAGTCCTCAGATAGCTGCCTCGGTTTTACAACACCTGTATTGTGAGAGAGGGATTTGAGAAACTCTTATTTTATATTCAGGATGACCCTGTATCATGAGCATCTCCACTCAGTGTCAATAAACTGAGCTTTTAATAGCCAGGCCTGAGCTATCAGTGTGACCTTGGGCACAGCCATTAGAAAGCCAATATTCCCAAAGCACAGGAGAGCTAAAACTAATACTGACCAGTAAGCGGAGCAGAATGAATATCAGCATGTCAGAGCTTAACACAGAAGAGGAAAAAAGTCAGAGAAAAGAGAGTTTTTCAATTTACATTATAACAGTTCAAACCTGTGGTCACCATTCGTAACTTATCCTCCTCGTCTCCAACTTCCTCCTCCTCGACATTTCTTCCAGGGAAGAAAAATCCCATCATTCTCTTAAAGAAGTGGTACATCAGCTGGATGGTAAGTGGAACCACATTGACCTAGTAATTAAAACATGGTTTAACATGGGGTGAAGCAAATGTGAACAGGATATTTTGCACTTCTCAAGTACTTTCAATGCTAACATGGGTAGAATTCTATTCAAATGACCTCAAAATGCTCTTTGACAGAAATCCCGCCCACAGGAGGACGAACTTTGCTGAAGATGCGGAGGGCAAGCTGTCGTCCTGATTGGCAGGGGCTCTGCGGACGCAACACCACCTACAGCGCAAAACAGTTGTGCAAAGAACCACAGCATGTAACTCACATTTAGAGTACACTCAATTAAAAACTAAAATTAGTATGGTTCTATTTCTTGAGTCATATTCTTTTTTTAAACCAAAAATGGTAAATAAACTAGTATAGCAGTGGCAGATGAGTATACACGAAAACAAAACAAAAAAATTCACAGATGAAAACGTAGGACTAAAATCAAGCAAATAATGACAAAACAAAACAGCAAATTCCTGCAAGCATTTTTTGATGAGAGCAGATGCCATGTATACTATATGGCCAAAAGTTTGTGGACTCCTGACCATCACACCCAAATGTGCATTTTTAAAATCCCAGTTCAGATTTAGTCTCCCGTTGCTGTTATAATAACCTCCACTCTTCTGGGAAGGCTTTCCACTAGATTTTAGAGTGTGACTGTGGGGATTTATGTTCATTCAGCCACAAGATCATTACTGAGGTCATGCACTGATGTCGAGTGAAGAGGCCTGGTGCACAGTCAACATTCCAGTTCATTTCTGTGTAGGACACTAGAGTTCTTCCACTCCAGACTTAGCAAACCATGTCTTCAGGCACAGGGGCATTGTGATGCTGGAACAGGTTTGGGCCTCTTAGTTCCAGTGAAGGGAAAGTGTAATACTACAGCATGCAAAGGCATCCTATACAATTTTGTGCTTCCAACTTTGTGGCAATCATTTGGGGAAGAATCACATATGGGTGTGATGGTCAGGTGTCCACAAACTTTTGGCCATATAGTGCATCTTCTACAGTTGAAATGGGAAAGATGACTGGCGAACATACTCAATACCATACGTACCCTCACATGCTGCGCAAGAGAGACCAAGTAGAAAAGTTATAAGACTTAGAAAATAGCACCAATAATCTGAGCCAACAATAAGAGTTACAGTAAAGTTATATTTAAACATTTTGCAGAGATCACTCCCAAGACAACCAAGCTAATAAAGTCTTATTTTTACAGACATGCAACTAGTCTAGGTCTCTGTGTCCAAAAGCTTAATTTGAAAGAAATAATTTGTTTTCATTTTTGAATAAATGCATACTGCAGTACCTTGTAAGCAGCATTGGGAAGCAGGTTATTCATCGTGAACCAGCCAAGTTCCAAAAGATGTTCTGCTGTGTCATCAGATTTGTTCAGCTGTGGGAAAAGCAGAAATAAATGAAACTACTTTCACCTCACTATGAAACTATTTATACCTTATATTAAAAGAAAAACACATTTTTTGAACTTGCAGTGGTGCCCAACTATGCAAATATGTCAGCACGATTGCTGAGCACAAATGAGAGCAAAATGTATGCTTTTGGTTGGCTTGCTATTTAGTTTGGATTCCATTAACACCGCACATAATTAAACAAACCACAACAAATAAAACAAACCAAACAGATAGACACAAAAACGGTCCCTGAGGTACATGTAGGGCTGAAAACGCGCTCTCTCTCTCTCTCTCTCTCTCACATTCAATGCTCAGAAATACAACAAAACATGTAAACAAATCCTTTGCCAAGTCTACAAAGAAAGAGCATGGAGAACACAGAGCCGCCATTAATACAAAATTAGATAATTACTAAAATTATATGTGGAGCAGGCCAGAAAACATACCAAAATATGCCAATAATATACTTTGCCATCTGAATGTGGATATGCTGATAATCAAATGTGAGAAATTATTTTTCCTTACAAACTTAGAATTCGTTACAATTTGGCAGTAATGTCATTTTCTCATAAATTTTTCTTAAGGGTGCTTTTGCATATGCAGCATTAGTCTGTCTGAATCAAACCTTGATGCATTTTTCTCTTTTAGAACACTCAAGTGCAAATCAAAACAACAACACTCAAGTGAGAAAGTGATTCAACCCTGAATTGGCCCAACTGGAAGAAGTGAATCAACGATGTAGTACGTTTTTGGGTTGAGGGCTACAATTTTCTGTAGAGACCAAGCTCACCTTGCTGTACATGAACCTCTGCAGCTCGAGCTCAGCGATGCCCAGCTGGCCATCCTCCTCTGTGAGACACCAGCGTGCCTGAGCAAAATAAATTTCGGTACGACGCACCACACTCACATCTTCTGGAGGCTTTCGCAGTTCCAGCTTATTCGCTCGCTGCAGCTGGAAATCCTTAAAACATCTGGAAAGAGAAGAGCTTATTTATGCCAACTTTCCAATATGCAACTAGGTATGTATAAACATACCTAACTATGCAAATACAGTCCAAGTACAAGGCCAATTCTTGTTTTTTGCTATACACTGAAGACATTTTGGTTTGAGACCAAAATTTTTGCTTTAATTTCCTTATATTTAAATCTAGATGTTTTAAACAATTTAGAACAATCCACCTCTTGTTTGAACCCACCCATTTTTCAAGTAATCAAAAAAGTTAGATTGACTGTTTAAACAATTAACAGCCCTGGGTTTCTCCTGTGAAGACGCCATTTGTTGTTAAACCCGGGGGGGGGGGGGTTTAAATCAAACAACATCAGGACCAGACAGCTGTCTATGGGAGACAAGCAAGCCAATCAATCAGTGCCATTGCACAAGCATCGGGTATAACCTGTAAAACAATTTAGGATGTCCTGAAAAAGAAAGAAACCACTGTTGTACTAACAACCAGACATTCAACAGGTCGGTCAAGGAAAACAACAGCAGTCGATGATGGAAACACTGTGAGAGCTATGAGAAAAACGCCAAAACAACAGTCACCAACAACCTCCACAAGGCCAGGGTGAAGGTGTCACATTCAACCATTCAAAGAAGACGTAGAGAGCAGAAATATAGAGGCCATACCACAAGATGCAGACCACTCATCAGCTCTAAGAGTCAGAAGGCCACATTGGAATTCACAAAGAAATACAAAGATGAACCACAAAAGTTCTGTAACCAAGGTTAACCTCTACCAAAGTGATGGAAAAGCCAAGTTGTGGAGAAAGAAAGGATCTGCTCATGAGCCAAAACATACAACATACTGTCATCAGTCAAGTATGGTGGAGGTAGTGTCATGGCTTGGGCTTGCATGGCTGCTTCTGGAACGGGCTCACTAATCTTTATTGATGATTTAACTCATGATGGTAGCAGCAGAATGAATTCAGTCTTTAGCAAAAATACAAGAATTGGACTTGCCATTCCAATACTTTTGAAGGGGACTGTATGTTAGTCTCTTAATTATCAGCTTATTGTCAAAGTCAGTCACTAGGACCATTATTTATTTCAACTTATTACTCATGCTGCTCATAAATGAACCAATGCACACCCACCTGATGAGGATGTTGAGCTCCTCACTTTTCAT
Organism: Gogo arcuatus; assembly: GCA_028570945.1. Lineage (NCBI taxonomy): Eukaryota > Metazoa > Chordata > Actinopteri > Siluriformes > Anchariidae > Gogo > Gogo arcuatus. The sequence continues at coordinate 11,519,229 of JAOTRR010000056.1, forward strand.
TTGCAGGTCTGTCTTCTCCTGATTGAGCTGGTTCTGCAGGCGCAGATTGATGTCAGACAGCTCATCTCCTCTTAGTTCCTCAGGCTGGGACTGCAGGAGTCCAAGCAAAGTGTGAAAACATGTAAGCTTATTGAAAAAAAGCTCGAAAGCTATGTCAATTTGGAGCATTACCCTAGCATTAACTAAACACGTAAAAGCAGCTTATCATGCAGGCACTAAACCGCTTTTTAAACAGGGTAGATTACTTTAAAAAACAACAACAGTATTTCTAATACTGATATGACAGTACATATACTGTACTATTTCATAAACTGTAATACTGTGTTGTAAGGTTATCATACCAAATCTCATAACATTTAACCTTAACATATACAGTATTGTACCCATGTATAATAATAATATAAGAATAATAAGATAATTCAGTGACTCTCAAACCTGGCCTTAGGAACCACCACAGCTAAACCAATCAATCAACACTGAAAATATGGCACACGTCCAATTTGGGTAACACTGAGTTAGGTCCACCCAAGAACACAAACATCTGAAGGGCTGGCAGATTTTAGACACTTACCCTTATGTTGGAGTAGATCTGCTTCTCGAGTCGACGGATCTGGGCCACATGCTGGCGAACGGCTTCCTGCAGGTGCAGAATGCTGCTGCGCTGCTCTTCAGGATTGCTGGAGATCTCCAGCTGGAAGCGCACACGCTGCTTCTTTTCACTGTGCTCCTGTGAGTGAAAGTGCATTTTTAGAAAGCCCACCTCTTTAAACCCAGCAGCCTTTCAGACTACTTACAAAAATGTCTAACCTTGCGTCTGGGTTCCACATGTAGCAGAAGGTTGTTGACTATGTCCAGAATCATGGCGTACTGCACTGGGTTGGTGGAGATCTCCAGATCATTATGAATAAGGGTGAAGGTGTCTACTGCACCTGGCAGGCAAAAAAGGAACGGGAGCTTGATTTAAGTACCCGCACAATATAGCAGAATTTTAGCAGTGTTTTTCCGTGTCATTTTGAGAAAACTGCTGGCCCTACCAGCCTGCTTCTTGAGCAGATCCTCTTTTTCATGGCGGTCACGTATTTCTGGAGGTTTGATCTGTGTAGCTAGCTCTGGGTCAATATCATGACTGTAGCCGATGTAGTACATGCGGCAGCTGCAACGTGAGATAATGCGCTGGACCTGCTGAGTCTCCTGCACATGTGATGGCTGGTTCCAGTCTAATGCATACAGAATATATTCACACATTTTCTCACTGTCCACAGCAGACATTAACAAGATGCAACTCACAAATTAACAAACTGCTGTGAAACACAGTTCCTGGTACAGTATTTGTGCTGACATGACAGAAGTTAGTGTTGTGAAACTCAACTTAATGTCGCTCATATCAATAAACTCACATAAAATAAACACATAAATAAATGATTCTCAAAATGCCCAATAGTTAACTACTTTTTACTGTTCAGTGGTTTGGCAGCCTTAAATTTTCATTTAATCTTATTTCAGTTTAAATTAGTCATCATCACATACACTATATTGCCAAATATTTGTGGACACCTGACCAATCACACCCATATGTGCTTGTTGAGCATCCCCTTATAGATTCTGTCCCACTTTGCTGTACCTCCCCTTTCTGGGAAGGCTTTCCACTAGATTTTGGAGCGTGGCTGAGGGGATTTGTACTCGGGTGAGGCACTGATGTCAGGGGAGGAGCCCTGGGGTGCAGTCAGCATTCAAGTTCAGCCCAAATGTGTTCACTGGGGTTGACGTCATGGTTCTTTGTAGGCCAGACAAGTTCTTCCACTTCAATCTTGGCAAATAATGTCTTCATAGAACCTGTTTGGGCCCCTTAGTTCCAGTGAAGGGAAACTGTAATGCTACAAAATACATACAGTCTAGACAATGGTACATTTCATACTTTATTGCAACAGTTTAGGAAAGGCTCACATACGAGTGTGTTGGTCAACTGTTCACAAACTTTTGGCAGTATAGTGCAAGATGTGTTTCTGTTTCTCTAAACATTTATTACATTGAACGTATTCTTATTATCATTGTCTGCCAGCTTGATCGTCTAATGGACTCAAAGAACAGCAGTGTACCTGTGGTAGTGCTGACCATGCCGCCCACAGCCTGCCCGCTCTCCATCAGCTCCTGCACAGAGTCCAGGGTCCGTTGCCTGTGCTCCTCAATGTTTTTCACCTGCACATTCACAAAACAGGACACACCTCCATTTAATTCAAATGCTGTCTGTATTACGCGTTGAAAAAAAGTCGCCAGAATTCAGCTCAGACTTCAACACATTACATGGAAAATGTCACTTTGAAGTCAGTCACTCTTATACAGCTGGGGCAGGTCAATGAACTCACCTCAAGCCACAGTTGCCCATCCTCCTGTTCTGAAGGATTGGGCTCCATGGTGGCAAAATACTGCATACAGTCTAATGAGCAGGCCCAAGTGGTCTTCTGCTTCAGTGTATCATTGTACCAAGCTGGATGATGCTCACACTGCAGCAGCTGAGCCTTTGCAGCCGAAACGAGCACACATCCTGCTGTCTCAGTGCCTCTCAGCATCATCTAAACATAAACAATCAGAAAGGACAATATATGATATGATTCAGATAGAATCCAAACAAGAAGAAAACAGTTTCCAAAAAAGCGAAGATTTGTCCTCTACCTGACAGTTAACAAGTTCAATGCACCAGTTGTGGTTGTACACGTCGTCTGTTTGGCATGCGGCGATTCCGCTCAGCTGGTCGCTCACTCCAGCATCCTCTTCAGAAAATACCACAAACTTATCTGTCTCCTCAATCAGCTTCTGCAGCATGGACGTGCCTGGAAACCACAATCACACAAATTCAGCCATAATGTTTCCATAATACATTCAGTTTAAATAAAAATGGGAAAACTGTGCACCTTCATTCTGGTTCTTCTCTGTGCGATTAGCAGTAGGTACAATAGGGGTAGAAAGAGGAGTGTTAGGGGTGTAAGTGGACATGGAGCGTTTAAGCTTCTTAGCTTGAAGCTGTGTGTCGATCCGCAGGCCCTTCAGTGCCTCTGTGGACAGGTTCCTCTTCAGTACCGCTGCCTTCTTGTAACCGTCATACAGACCGAAGGCAATGTTCCTGTTGGTGGGAGTCCATGAGGCACGCAGATCCACCAAACACAGCTTGTGCGTATAGGAAGCATTGCACTCGTCCTTTGAACTGACCTCCTGTTGGAAACAAAAGTGAGAACACTATAATTCTTAAAAAATTATATTAACTGTTAGTTAATATCAACTATTAACTAATTGGTTAATATTTTATCAACACATAAAAGGTTTACACAATACACAAAGCATCCATTTAAAGAAAAAAGTCAAATTATTGTTGTTTAAGGACAATTCAACAAATGTTTGACTGGCATTATTGCAAAAAATCTACATCAGAGACAAGACTTCCAAATTTTGAAGCTATTGCATTGCGATGGATCTGGACCCTATCCCAGTAACACACAGAACAGGAGGAGGAACCTGAAGCACCCTGAAGAAGCCCACATAGATATTAGGGAAACGTATGAAACTCTGCACAGACAGTAAGTGGAACTCAGAATCAGACTGTGATCTGTTGCCCCACCATGCCACACCACATTTTACTGAATCCAAATTAAGACATTTACATTTGCTGGAGCACAATCCTAGAAGATGAGAAGATACGAATGAGCCAGAAATTGTATAGATTCATGACAATACAATTTTATTTAAATGATTTAGACTAAATGACTTGAACGGAGTTGTGAATATGTGTTCTCACCTCCTCCACGCGGTTGCTTTGTCTCTGATAGCTGAGTGAAGACAGGCTGAGTAAATGGGTCTTCTTCACCTGTGCATTGATCTGGTGGTCGGCTGTCTCGTCTGAACTGGAGGACATCAGGTGAACGGTGACAAAGGACAAATCACTCACCATCTGAGTCACGTTCCACTCTGAGATTAGCCTCCTCATCACTGTGCCCGCTGCAGCCACACAAACACACATGCTTATTCACACAAGGCATCTGGGGAATAATCCTGGATATATCATTGGACTGCTGTAACTCGCTCTAGCAGGTCTTCCCCTGCATGGTCTGACCCTTGCAAGTGATCAAGAATACAGCTGCCAGACTTGTGGGAGAGCTTAGGGAGATTGAAAACATCACTCTATTGCTGCGTTCTCTCTTCTGGCTGCCTGTAGCTGCTCATGTCAGATTTAAAACACTGATGTTCGCCTACAAAGCTAAAACAGACCTATATTTCAAGGTACAAAGAAGACATGCACCAATCTTCTCTGTCCTGGGTACTCAGGTGCTGGAACGACCACCTCCTGGTAAAATGAACAGCTGAGTCACTGGCTGTTTTCAAACCATTGACTGAAGACCTCTTGACGAAGGACTTAAATGAGCACTAATTAAATTTAATTCAATAATAATAAAAAACCTTGACGTGTGTTTTTCATGCTGTACTCACACATCTCTAACAGGGTTCTAGCTTGATGGTACTCTCATACCCTGACCTAGCATGATGATGATTTTGATGCTATAAAGCACTTCTATAAGTTGCTCTGGAAAAGGGCATCTAATGAATGCTGTAGATGTAAATGTAAAGGTAATGTGTTCACTCTCACCCTGCGGTATCAGCCTCTGCGTTCCTCTGGTGAAGATATGACCCTTACTACACTCCAGCTGAATTCCCCTCTGCTGAGCAAAAGATGCCCAGTAATGAACCTGCAAATAGCAGAAAAATCATCAAGGATTATCCTCAAGAGTAAATCACTGACTCAAGTCTTAAAATCCTCTGCTGTCTGGCTAACAGACCAGCGTTCAATTTAACATCTAGTTTGAATTAATTAGTTTTTCTTTTTAATTATCATCATATTTTAGTTATCTTCTTATTACTTATAATTTATGTCTCGATTTAGTTGACAAAACAGCACATTTAGTCAACTAAAACTGAACATTCTATCACATGGCTACAATATGGAGCATCTCCTGCATAAGGAAATGTGTGCATTTAATAATGTTACTCTAACAAGCATATTTATTACTCCACAATACACTTATGAGTCAATTAATTTCACTGACTAGTCATCAGGTCTGCTAGTATTACATTAGCCCAAGAAGACAGACACTACAAAAACTATTTTTACCTACAAGATAAAACCGTGTGCAAGAAAATAACCACTTTATTACCAAAGAAGTAAAGCTTTAGTATATATACACAGATCAGAGATGCAATGTACGTCTTGATTAATTCTCCTGTAGAATTGCTGTGCGTTTGCAAAGATAAGGCAAAATTGTTCGCCTTCGTCCAATTGGCTGGTTCTCATATTTTCATTTTGCTTTTATTTGTTGAGGAAAAGGTTGTTACATTGTCATGTACAGTTGAGGCATGTTGTCATGTAAGTAAATTAGGAGTGAACTGGGAGTGCACCAGTGGCTGTATTCAAGGGGCTACATTTAAAGCCAGTGTCGTTTCACCTTTGCTTGCATAGGAATTATGGATCTTCACAAATCCACAGATCTTCTGAGGAGCAATTTCCAAACAACAGAAGGTACCACAAGCATCTGTGCAAACAATTGTCTGCAAATATAAAAATCTTGTGACCACACAGACACTGCATCGCTCAGGCTCCCTAACTCTCACGGATGAAAGAACATTGCTCTGAACCCCAAGACAACAAAGGAACTGGTGAAGGAGTAGAGGGAGTCAGGTACCAAATTATGTACAGTTACCATTAAAAGAGCCCTATATCACCATAACCTGAAAGGCTGTCATGCAAGGAAGAAGGTCCTTACTCCAAGACCAGCATAAAAAAAAGCCAGACTGAAGTTTGCACCTAATCATGAGCACAAAGTCCTAGCCATTTGGAGGAATCTTCTCTGGTCAGATGAAACAAAAAATGGAAATGCCACAAAATACTAAGAGGGTGTATGTAAACTTTTGACCCACTACAAATCTGATAGAGTAAATAAAACCTGAAATAAATCTGTCACTTGGGGATTATTTTGAAATGACCTCTTATAGAAATGAAGTACATATATTAAAAGACTTACCACAGGAAATGTGTAGTAACATGAAATGTGTGGAGTTGCAAAAAACTGTATTTGAATATCTTTAGCCTTGGTGCATGTAAACTATTGAGCAGAAGGATGAATTATTATTTAGTTACCTTACGTTTTCATCATGGAATAAAAGTCAGTGAGGGATGTTTTTCGCTGTAGCCTTCATTTAAACAAAATGAACACTGCACTGTTAGTGTGCATTACATTACAAATAACCTTATTCCACTGGATCAATATATCACATATTT
>JAOTRR010000056.1:11702677-11713666 GCA_028570945.1 Gogo arcuatus
ATTTCTTGATGAGGGATTTGTTTTTCTCTGAATAAATTAATTTCAATTAAAGGTTGGGTTTTTAAATTTTTTCAGTGTGAGATGAAGCGACTTCACCAAATGGTGGATTTTTTCTAACCCTTTTTTACTCATCTTTACAAGGGGTGCCAATAACTGTGGAGGGCACTGTATATTCAGTAGCACTCCACAGCCCATAAATGAATTTAAATTTGACTTGCAGAATGATTCGATCGTGAACCGGGCCACAGGTCGCTGTCTAGAGGTGGTAAAGGCCAATGTCTCCTTCGGCTATGCGCTGGTTCTGCAGGCCTGCACTGGCCAGAGGTGGAACATCAAAAACACGATGAGGCAGCAACAGGGACTCTGAGCGAGCCTGACCCATCAGATAAGACTGGGACACACAAGAAACCAGAAGTCTTGAAAGGAGCAACAAGGCTTTTTTGTGGTCTGACTTCAGTCTCAGTCCTCTGAGGACAGTTCTCTATGGAACAAGAGGTTTTGATAGAAATATGTGTGTTCCTCAAAAAGAGTGGCCATCTCCTACAAACTCTAATTACTTAAAAAAATATTTTGTAACAGTCATGCTATGGTACAATACAGGTTCAAGACGTTATAATAACATCATTCCATATCAAGTAAAACCTTTTCTTCAGGGTGCTACAAACTACATTTAGCTCTTTTTGCATTTTAAATGGTCTCTTTCTTCTATTTTAATTGAGATATTTTGGCTCTTATGGAACTCATGGACTTTATTATTTCTGTTGATTTGTCTTGAACACATTCACTATCCCAGTGGAAAATATTCATTTACAAGCTTTCATAATGATGGATGTGCAAGTTAATTTGCTTAAGTTTTCCCATTTCTTGTGGATATTGATTGTTGTTGTTTTTTCTAATCTTTTACAGCTTCAACCCCATTAATGACATTTCTTTTTTAGGTAAGTTAACAGAATCTGTTAGTGACAAACACTCGGTAGCATGACCTCTTAATATGCAAATGGGAAATAATTCTACAGTACAGTACAATGAGTGTAGGTATAATAAGGTATATTAGGTAAGATATTTTTTGAAATTTAGAGTGAGTGTGTAATAAGATGCGTATATGAATATGTGACAACTGTTGGTGCTCATGGTCAAATGGTTTAGTGATGGAAATTCTCCCATACTGTCTTCCATTCAATTAAAATAAGATTTTAAATAAAATCGTGAACTACTTTGCTTGTGTAGGCTAATGTATGGGGTGACTACATTAATGTTTCATCAACTTTACAGACGTTAAAAGCAAAGCATAAGTGAGGTAAATTACTGAAAAATCCTGATAAAGTATCACCAAAGCATAACCAGATTATAAATTAATTACAGTGAATACATAAATAAATATAATTTTTTATGCTTTTAACAAGAACAGATCCCTTTTTGCACATAACCTCCAGACAAAAATATTATACATTTTCCAAGTTCACATCTTTAAAAGGCTGTATGAAGCTGTTAGGTCGATGCCAATCAAATGCACGTCATGAGGTTTTTGGTCACAGTGTGAAGGGAACACACTGCAATCATGCAATACTGAGATTCACAGAATCACAGATTCAAAGTGTACATTTTCCACTACTAAGTCTTCCTTCAGTGACGCCGCTGGAAGACCTAACTGCAAAGGCCATGGACTGTGCATGCTAATAAGGATGGCACTGAGACAAGGCCAAACAGTTTCTGACACCTGTTATTTAAAATTCAGTCAAACAAATTCAGTCACGTCCACCCTAAACAGCAAAATCTCCAGTGCTGAATTACACTGTTCATGTAAGTCCAGCTGGAAACTACTGAACATTAAGTTGATGTAATTCCATTAATTCACTGGGAATTTCTCACACATTACACCCATTTTTGCATTTCTAGGATATTCAGTTTCCCTTCATGGTCTTATTGTCCAGTTCTTAACACTGCTGATTGGTTAGTGTGTGCATAGACTTCATTTCCTCTGTCTATCCATCACTCATGGAATCTTTTGTACTGCATTTCTAAACCATATTTCTAGGTTTCTTAGGAACTAGGTGTTCCTAGTTATGCTCCAGTTTAACTCTGGTTGTGACCTCTTGCTGCCTGTCTGGTTTTGGGTAACACTAAAAACACTAACATCATGTTCTTTGTTCGTGGTTTAGTATATTTTCATAAACAATTATATCAATAATTAAAATTTCATTAAAATTCCTAAATGCTTTTTTTGGTGTGTAAATACAGTGTACTCAACAGGTTAAGGGTGTATGGATAAAAATAAACCTGTTGCAGCTCCACCAAGTGGACATTTGAAAAAATTGGGAAGTGATACGCATGTGTCACGCACCTGACCATGACTCTATTCTATTCTATTCAAGGGCAAACACATAAAAATACAACGGTACTTGCAGAAACTCAAATAAAAAACACGAATAATGTAAATTTAAATTAGCCTTATGTAAAATAAACTGCCAAAAGGACTTTACAAGCCTGTGAATACTATAAAATGTTTGGAGAAGGTCTAGAAAGGAAACGTTTGCAAAAGTAGATTTGGGAGCAGTGAGATTAATGAGATCTTATAAACACCTAAATTGAAACAAAGTGAACTTACGTATAGTTTCATCAAGATTTATCTTACTGCTGGTGCTGAATGCTGACAAATTGATAATGCACAACTTCCAAATCTTTGTACATTTATAGCTAGCGTACAAAATGAGTAGTAAAGATGACAATTACAATTCTATAAAACATTTTTATTGCATCATTGCTATGCATTTATTCTATACAGATTCCCATATTTACAATATTATCTAGGGAATCTTATAACAACCCCTATGGTATCAGTATCCTATGTGGATATATATTCTGCATGCGTATTTGGCGCGCGCGCGAGCGCGTGTGTGTGTGTGTGTGTGTGTGTGTGTGTGTGTGAGAGAGAGATAAACATAGGGCTCTTCTCATTTCTAATTGTGCTTCCTCGTTTCCTTTCCTTGCCTCCCTTCCTCACATCTTGGCTCCTCTTCCTGAGGATGTGAGTAAAGGATGCAGGGATGGAATGTGTAGATAGAGGAATCAATGGCAAAACATTTTCCTAATGAGATGTCGTTGTTAATGAAGCATTTCCTTAAAGTGATGATATTTATTGATGATGTTCTATACACAACAATGGCGTGAGTACAAAATGAATTAACTTTGAAATAATGAAAACATTATTTCATGCACACAGGGCATGCTTAAATGCTGATGTTTATGCCACTACAAGTGTATTATAAACCGACTTCTCAAATAGGTAGGTATTTGTTAATCACATATACATAGAATGCATGTTCTTTTGCATTTATTGTGGCATTTGTTCAATTTAAATAGTCTAATATTTTCAGCATGAAATAAAGTACAGATGAAAGCACTTACATGGAGGCTTGCAAATATTCCAGATGTAAGGGCCTTTACATTTTTTTCGTAAAGGCATTTTTTTTCTTCGTGCGATTAATTTACGTCGATATATTTTTTCGAACTGTTGTTTTTGTTATAGGTGGAGGTGGTGAATATATGCCCTAGGTTTGCACCATACTTTTTAAAAGACTTTAAAGTCTGTGTGTCGTTTCACTCTAGAAGCTTCATATCTCCACAATTCCTGTGAGCTCGACTAAAGAATTGGTCCTTAATGATGGCAGTTTTAATCAATTTCTTTCCTGAAGGATGTAGGATATACGAGGCGAGGAGGCATCAATTAGAGTAGAGAGAAGTAGAGAGAAGAACCCATAATAAATCTGCACATAGAATTTTACAGCTGGCAAGCCATTGAACCAATATGCTAATCCACCAACATATTTCTATTAATAATAATAAAAAATCACCTTAATTATTACTGTTATTACTATTACAAGATAATAATAATAATAATAATAATAATAATAATAATTCTGAATCATTGGCTCCATCCAGCTATTCATGCTCACTTATTAAAAATATCCACACCAAAGGAAGGATTAAAATTTATTTCCAGTGTAGGACCGTTTAAATTTCTTAAATGTAACAACCTCATTATAAATAATGAAAACATTCACTCCAAAATATAATGCACATGTAGCACATTCAGAATGACATTTTCTCCTGAATACACTTACTCCATAATGGTGGTAATAAAAATAATCTACTTGTGTAAACACATATGGTACAGTGTCCCATTTCCTCTCCCTGCTCTTATGTAATCAAATGCTACAAGCTAATGTTATTATCCAATTGAGACAGACATGAGGACAAACACAATACTTAATACTGTTAAGGAATTAGTTCATACATGAACCACCAGATGGAGCCACTGTAATTGTCTGAACTCGACAAATCCTCGCTTGAGGATCAGCATTTCCGTGCAAAAGAGTGCTGTTTCTCCACACAAACATCAGCAGTTCTCGCCGTTAAAGGACTAGAAAATGCACATGTGTTTCCCAGTACATCTGTGCAGACTAATATGGCTTTAGTCAGAGGCTACTGGAGGAGCTGAGAGCTGGCGCATTGGTATTGGGTTCAGCCGCCCCCTCTGTGCCCATTGATACTGTCTGTGCAGAAAATACTGACCCGTCCACAGTCATGCATATACATATCACTTAACACAGGTGAATACATGAGACGTCTATGTACACAGCTTTACAAGATCACATGCATTATGAAGCGAAGTCCAAAGATGGAAGAGAAGAATGAGCTGCTTACACATACAGGAGACTGGTATCCTCATGAAACAATACAACAACAACAGAAACACAAACAAAATGAGCTGCATCAGGCACAGAACAGGCCTGGTTGTCAAACCAAGCAAATTCACGATTCATTATGGAAAAACCTTGTGATTATGGATGACATTTCAGAACATGCCATAAAATCCACAGTACCGTTCTGCAATTAGACAGAATGTTCAAAGAAATATAAATGGTCATTAAAAAAAAGATTTTTAAAAATCGGGTAAAATTACATCCACGAGGAATGCAAAAAAAAAACAGTGAGACAAAAGAAGTTAATCCTACTTTTGTTTCAGCTGAGATTATGTTTCTGGAATGAAACATCACTGTAGTAGTTACTGATGGTTTATTGTGAAGAAAGGAGAAGCTCATAGAACAGCTTTGATCTGGAGGCATTAAATCGCTTCTCAACTACCACCACAGACTGGAGACTGAGGGCATTTTCACACTTTTTTCTACACTATTTTTGTATACTTTTGGTAAGAGTTTGGAATGTTTGGTGAAGACTTTTTAAAATCAGTATATGGACCAGAAAACTTGGTCTGTAGTTCGCAAAGACAGACTGCACCATGTGTGAAAGTGATTTGCCCCTGGGCCTGGGTGTCCTACAAGGTGAATGATGGGGAAAGACATGCTTTGATCTACAGAGGAGACTGAATACTTTCTTGATACATGGAACAAAGAAAGCAACTAAACCAAGTGACTCATAGAAATTAGTCATTATTTTGGTATATAAGCAAGTAGCTTCAGTCAGAGTTTGGAACAAAGGTAAAGAAACTCTAACATTATAAATAATACATCAAAGCTACAGTGTGTAGCTACAAGATTTTTCTTTTTTTTATTAGTCTGAGTCAGGGGAAAAATACTTTATAATATGATGTTCCTGAGCTACTGTGAGATGTCCTGACAATCCTGTAATATTAATTTATAGTGCTTTGTCAGGGTTATGGCTTTGGAATTGACGAGAAATTTGTATGTATAGGTCTTAAGCCAGCTCAGGCATGTCATTGCACCCAAACTTTGGTTATGAAATAAGTCTGAGTACATGGTGAGTGGCAGGAGTCAGCAGCCAATCAGGAGTCAATGACGCTGACAATGTCTTATGCATTCATGGCGTAGGTGGACTGGAGTGGAAAATATATCAAATCCAAGATACCAATCCAGTGGTTCAATGGCTCTGATGCAGATACAATTATTGCACCGGTACCTCTCTAAAAGTTGTGCAATTTCTCTGCAGTTTTTGGAAATTACCGTCTGTGTGACACCTTCCACCAAACAAGCCCAGAATCAATCATGGGTACAGGTGTTTGGGCAAAGTGTGAAAATGCCATAAGAGATAAAAGGACTTTCTAGAAGGACAATCACAGGTAAACTGGCCTTAAAGTAATCTAACATCAGATTTAGAATATTAAGAACAAACAATATAACATGAGCCAAAAACCCCTGCTCTGCTATTAAAATAATATCAAGAATAATCTTTCAGCAGGCTGGTTTCGCATACGGATAAACAACCTCATCAATAATAAACAGAAGCTTAGATATATGGATTCTCAAAGCTGTAAAAAGTATTCCGATGAGTGGCTACTACTGATAACTTTGGGACAAGTTCCATTTGCTGGCATGTCTGTACCTAGAAGCAGCTCTTCAGCACATCCCTGATGAAGATGGGAGACAAAAATTGGATGTTGGGTTGGAGAGGTTCTTGCAGACTCCTACAGGTTATTGCACTGAGGAACCAGAGATGGCATGGGAAGAGAAGGGGAAAAACAAGAGAACAAGTCAGCCCTTTAAAGTCCCTGCCAGTGAGGTGGAGAGGGGACTCAGTAAAGCATGGCCCCTGCTGGCTGCCATTCTGACAGAAAACACTCCACCGTTCTTTTGAAGAGGTGTCTGGTTTCCTTAGTCTGAAGGTTGCAGGTTGAAGGCCTTTTTGTGTTCAGGCAGAAGGGAATGACTTCTCTGACGGACATGCACATGCAGGTTCCGCCCACACACCCCTGCTCACAGTGGCATCGCTATTCCATTCCATTGCGCAGCATCTGATTGGCCGCAATAAGCATAACACTGATGATGAAGGCCATGGCAAAGGCGCAGATCAGACTCTTGCGCACACATGTCTGTCGGTTCTTCTTTGTTGGATGGACTGGAGTGAACAAAGGAGACAAAGACAACTTTCACTCATCAGTCAGCAGAACAGTTGCAATGGCCACAAACAAATGTGTGAATATATACAATTCTTCCAGTTCACAGTAGTTAGTATAAATAGAATGATGGCAGGGTTGGGGAAATGATAGTCCACTTTCACCCATGGCTACATGAGTGCTTCGTGTTGAAAATGTTTTTTTTAATGTACCTTTGGAATACACAGTGAGACAGATTGTATGGTGTCTCACCCCATAATCATCCCCTTCCTCCTCTGTATCTCTGCCTGCAGGCAATTTTTGGCCTCATTACTGTGATGGCACACTAGTTGAGAGTGTGTGTATGTGTGTGTTGTAGCCCAATTTATACAAAACCTTTTGATTTTCCATAAGATAATTACTAATTCACAGGTTAATAACACAATTTTACAGGTAATACATTCTAGGTTTAGTAATAGAATAAAACATGATGACTGTGCTGTTATAAGAAAATAATCAATGAATTAGAGTCACTATGTTCCCAATGTTGGTCATTTTCCTATAACAGCACATCCCAAAGTGTTTATTCCTCTTATACCACAACAATTTGCCAACAACTACAATGTTTTATTTATTAACGAATGACATGGACTATCCATTCATAGTTACTTTTAAACATTAGTTCCTGTTACGTCTAGTTCACTTACTTCACAGCAGTTATAAACATATCTTCATTGTCTCTTTAAATTAATAAGACCATAAATATATGCTCCATAAATAGTAAATAAACATCTCCTTACAGAAAGCACAATATCAACAATTACATTAACAATTTCTTTGTTAAATAACATTTTAAATCAGTTTATTATTAGGCTTTGATTATGTGGAGCATCCACCATACAGGTCACTATTAATTATCTGTCACTACAGAAACAGTAAAATATCACATCAAGTGCATTGATATAAATCTGTGACTTGAATTCCTCATTATCTTCTGACCAATCAAATTCAAGACTTCCAGAGCACTATGGTTTTAGTATAATTAAATCATAATGTGACCTATATGTAAGTAATCACATCTCTCATCAATATTCCTGACATTATTTTGCTATGTTTATTATATAATACTCACAGGTTAGTGTAAAAAGGAACAGATTATTGGAATTTACTGTTCTCAAGTGTCATAATAAATGATTGATGGCAACAAACATGAACATGGATGTCCAACATGAGGTGTGTAAGTATGAGCCCATGAGCCCAAAAATGCAGAATTAACTTTAGAAAATTTCACGGTCAATTAACACTGCATTCTCTGTATTATGTGTGTGTAGATTATATGAGGACATTAACTCCAAGGCTAGTCAACAATTGTCCACAGAAGACACTGCACACTTCTGGATCTAGGTTTTATAATATTGTGGAAGTGTATCAGGCAGCTGTGACCTATGTCATGTACCCCATTCACTCACATTGTAATAGAAAGAACTAAAAAGTTTTTCCTTCTTAACTATGCTTAAGGTAAAAAAAAAAATGTACGTTAAATGTTGGAAAACTGGTGAACCCAATTTCATAACTGCTCCAGGAGCGCTTTCATATTGAAATAATATCTTTATGACTTTTATTTAGAGGGACCTTCAGTTTGACATAAGGGAAACAAGCCTCTGACTCATAAATATGGAAGAGTTTCATGCCTAGAGAAGTCTATTTCTTTAATTCCTTCCTTGTGTTTTAATGACCCGGGAAAAGCGCCAGAGTATTCTGCCTCAAGCTGCAGAGTGGCCTATTCATTCAGCATTTTCATAAGGACATACACCATTAAACAGCCAGCACACCACAAGCTAGTGCAATACAAATTCTTATTTTATTTTATTTTATTTTATTTACATTTTTTGTTTTGTTTCATTTCATTTCATTCGGGTTTGTTTTGTTTTTCTTCAATTCAACCTAGAAGAGTCATTTTTGCTCACTGAATGACAAACTGGCTGACAAACTCACTGATTAATTTTTTGGGATTTGTAGTGGGATACAGTAAAACCATGGACCAGTGAATTTCATGCACTGCCTGAGAGTAGAATGGTAGGAACAAAAACTATTCAGCTATGAATAAGGACATGAGTGTGTGTTTTGCTGATAATGTACAAAAGAAAACATTTTACCGCCTCTTTTGAAATGCTGTTGGCAGTTTACTATGGTAATACTAAATTATCACACCAAGGAACCTTCTAAACATGGCATTCCATAGTCCATCCAGGATGTGGAAAAGAGTTTTGTCAGAACACAGCTAAGGAAAAAAAAACTGTGACAGTATTTGTGGGAATAGAAAACATATTACTATGACAAAGAATCATAGATGCTAATTAAACCTGATAACCCCTATGAGCAGGGCTTTAGACTAACTTTTATCAGAACCATCCCAAAACATACCATATTGCACTTCTTTTGTTTACAATACAGTTACATTTATTTCTCAGTTTAATTTTCATTCTGGATCATGGGATAGGAGTGTGCGTTTCCATCTATTTTCTTTTAGATCCACTCAAGCTATTGGTGTGAACAGGGCCAGGGTGTGTCCGTCCCTCCATTGCCCTTATGCTATTGACCACCTCCTTGCCAATCCGTCCTCTTGGGGCTGGGTTGTCAGTTAGCATTCTGTACATAGCCAAACAGTATCAACAGCAAGTTGCAAGTGGATTATTTATTTCTCACAAAGTACCTGGCAATTAAAATATTTACAGTGTAGCACCTTTATATATGGTATTATTTAATAATTAATTTTAAAAAGCGTGTTTGCCTCCTTTCACACGTACATGCCGACCCCCCCAAATATATTATATTATATTAATATTAACATTACGTGAAGTTCAGTTAGCCTTGCACAGAAACAGCTGTTAGAAATGTCCTTCAAAGGGCTACTGTTTACTTTTATACTTTAAGTACATTTCAGAGCCTTTATTTTTCTACTTTTACATGAGTAAGAAGTTGAATCAGTACTTGTACTTTTATCAGGGTCTTTTTTTTTAAACAAGTATCTGTACTTCTACTTAAGTAAAGAATGTGTGTACTTTTGTAACTTCTGGAAGTAGGTGATGGACCTTGCAGCATTCTATGAAAGACAATCAGCAGTGTTCCTTGCCCTGTCTAATTTAATATTCATTTACCTGTTACCTTAATAAATGTTACAGATATTATATGTTAACACCTGCAATGTTATCACACTGAACGTCTTTGTAAGTTGATAGTGATTCCTTGTAAGCATTTTATACTAATGTCTCATAAAGCTCTAATAATGTGCTATAACTAATTTCTTGATAACTTATAAACACGGTGTAACAACATGTTGCAACAACATGTATGCGCACACACACACACACACACACACACACACACATACATTTATTCAGAGACTGTTGTGGCAAGGCGATTCTCCTCACCTCCCTCAAACTCTGTATGGCAGTTCCCTGAATTCTCATTCAGGCTCTCCTCCTCGTTAATGATAATGTTCTCAATGTCCTTCATTGTGAGGTGATCCCGGAAGGCATGGAACAGGATGTGCTTGAGTTCCTCCAATGTTATCCTCTGCATGTCAAACTGCAATAAATAAATAAATAAATAAATAAACAAATAAACAAACAAACAAACAAACAAATAATAAAAGCAGAACAGCATAAGGAAAATTATTTTATTAAACCTTAAACATTTTGACACTTTATTTAGGTCAAATGAGAATTGTTACAGCTTCATTTGAATATTCCACACACTGTATTTACTTACACCTGAAGATTAAAATATGTTTTTCAAATCAGTAGGTTCTTAGATGTCTTTCATTCATAATGTCAATACATTGAGATAATGCTGTTGAAAGCAATAATTTAAAGTTGACTGTTTCTGGTTAAACGAAGAAACAATGAGCCCTGTAATGAAAGTTTCCTGTTTGCCTTCTGGTTTGCTTTTCTTTTGCTTATGTGTACTTCCTCTGTTTCTTTAGATCCAGGTCATGAAATGCAAGTTTGGTCTTTCCTGATGACAGATGAAATTGTTCTGGGCTTTTAAAGAGACAGAATACTTGACAACATTGGTGTCTGATTGATTATCTATCTATCTATCTATCTATCTATCTATCTATCTATCTATCTATCTAT
>JAOTRR010000056.1:11779774-11791510 GCA_028570945.1 Gogo arcuatus
AAATTTATGCAGAAATATAGAAAATTCTAAGGGGTTCACAAACTTTCAAGCACCACTGTATATGTAGAACGACCATACATATGCAGGAGCTCCCATCCCACTTATTGTCAATCGTGCCGGCATCACTGACAGTGTAATTGGTGAATATTGTGCTCACAACAAGGTACACACAGGTGACAGATGAAATATAAAGTCAAACCATGTATGTTTGCCCAGTGCAATTTTAATGGATCTCTGCCTGCAAACTTTTGGGACTTTTTGGGAAGGCCAACAAAACACAGCAATAGTATCCCTGCGTGCACTCAAGTCCTTCTAATCTAAGGCTTTTAACCATGGGTACATTCCAACCAAAGAAATGATGACAGTTCTGGAATTTTACAACCATGAGCCAAATAATGACATCTTACATGCATTCATATCACCCATGCTGCAATAAATTATATTCCCAATTAAGGGTAATTGTATACCCTATATGATGATTTCAAGGTATTTCTTCATGTAAATGTGCATAGCCATGCACAAGCAGAGCAATTTAGCATTTGTAAGATTTATCAACATTTGTTACGTCCAGCTGTGTACGCATTTGTGAAAAATGTTGACATTCTAGTGTGCACTGGCAGTTCTTATGGACAGAATTATAAATTGTTCTATGTACACTTTGATAAATGACACCTCTGGTACAAAGCATGATTCATAAAACCATCAATTTTCACAAGAGTCCCTGAGCCACTAGCCACAAAACAGCCCCAAAGCACGATCCATCTCCATGTTTAATTATGGGCATCAGGTGTTTTTCTTTACAGTATATGCAGTCCCCTTTTGTCAACCAACATTCTGATGTGCATGACTAAAAATACATTTTTTCCCTGTGTCATTCCACTTTATTGCACAACCTTTTTATGGATTGGAATATTATGATTTTTTTTTTCTGTGTAGGTTTATTGGGTTGATACTAAAGTCTGCTCAACATTTCATGTGAATAGCTGCACTGGAAATTTGTGCAGAAATATTTTAAATAGAAAAACAGCTGATGTGTCGAATACTTATTTCCCCCCACTGTATAATCAGCTGTGCTGTATGTCTCTTATGTTAACCCCCTATGAATAAACACTGAATAAGCATTTGGAACTGTCATAAAATATTTCCGGGGGTTCCCCTCTTCCTCAGCTATGCCTCTGGGTGTTGAACTTTAGTGTGATTCATTGATTGATTCCAAATCCCTCTGTAGAGAACTATAAATATGTGTAATAAGGGCATGCATGTTCTTTGCAGAGATAATAACCCATGTGAATTCTTGAATCGCTTTCTAAATATTATATATTTTCAATATTTGGAAAACATACATATATATATACACACACACACACACACACACTATACTATATGGACAAAAGTTTGTGGACACCTGACCATTACACCCACATGAAGACTTGCTTGGTAAGGTTGGAGTTGAAGAACTCAAGTGTCCTGCACAGAGCCCTGACCTCAACCCCACTGAACACCTTCGGGATGAACTGGTATGCTGACTGCACCCCAGGTCTGAACTCACTAATGCTCTTGTGGCTGCATGGACAAATTCCCACAGCCGTGTTCCAAAATCTAGTGGAAAGCCTTAGGTTATCACCTAATAGTTCATGCTTAGGGACTAAGAGTACCATCAGAAAAATGTTTTGAAACCCGGTGGATTTATATTATTGGTATTAATTAAAAAACATAAAAAATATAGCACAAGCCAACACAAACCCATAAATTAAGACAAATAAAAATAATCATTCAGTTATGATGGAAGAAATGCTGCCAAATAAACTGAGGATGGGACGGTCTGCTGCACATAGCCATAAACTATAAAAACAAATGCTGCAGCTGACAGAAGATTTAGTGCACGTCACGATTAGGGAAAGGATGCATAAAGACCGGTATGATTTTTTTATAGGATGAAATCCTGCTTATAAATCTTCTTCTGTTAATGCTGTACAACACTTCCAGCACATCAGCCGAGACACGTAAAACTACTGAATAACAACTGAGACACCTGTGTGACATTCTTGGTGTCCATGATCACCTGGGCACAGTGTAGATCTTTTTTTTTCTCCTCCATTTTCCTGTCACACCATTTTCTTTTGAATTCATTTAATTCTTACCTAATTCACATTTTTTGTAATTTATCTTTGACCTTTTCAGGTGCTGTTAAACTAAAATATTTTTTATTGAAAAAATGTTCGCTTCTGCCTTTCTTTTCACCATTGAGTAGTTATTTCATGTTTCCAGCCCTCTGTGCACCTAACCTTTTATGGATTTTTGTGGGCATCACCAAATGCAAATAAGCTGTATCAGGAATGCGCTTTGCACTCTACAGGTGATCAACATACACAAGTAAGTATGAAGAAAATCGACCTTTCTGAAACTTTTAGGAATCTTGTGAGAGCTACAAGACTGATAAAAGAGGCCCATTGTGTGTAAAGTTTATTTTATACAATACTTTTTGTTCAAGGGTGGCAATAAATCTGGAGGACACTTTATGAGCGAGACAGAGAGGCATATTAGCCCAGATCTGTTGAAGGAGAAGAAGTGTAACTTTTTCACAGAGACCAGGAAGCCTACATAAAATCAATAGTTCTTCTTTCACTTGTATGTATTGGTGATTTCTGTCACTAGTCATAGTCCACCTCTGATCCCTTAGACCAGAATTGCACTGAGCTTCACTGATATGTGATAGAAGGAATTCTTGTTCAGATGACTGGAACCTAATTTCTGTGTTAGTCAATTTCTGGAGTCACAAAAGATATTCAGAAGATATCAGGTCTGAATAAAAGTGGATGGAGAGCATGATTTTGAAAAAATAATCCATATAACGGTTATATTTAAAGGTGGAAGGGGGGGGGGCGGGGGTAGGTCTGAAGTGAGAATAGCATTGTAAAAAAAACAACAACTTGAAAACGACAGATATTCAAATAAAGGCCTATATAATAAGCATCCAGGATAGAGCTGCTATGAAGTGGAAAGTACATGTATGCACTACCTGTATCTTACCCCAGCATCTTACCCAGTTCATGATATTAACTGCTCTGTAAAGGAAAACAACATTGAATAACTATCATATATTTTATTCAGAAGGCACAACAGCTTCTTATACAAACAGTTAAAACAGTCATCATTTGAGACACCTTTTGAGCGATCTAAAAATAGACATGTGGAAAATGCAGTTACCGCAATGTCAAAACACATGCTATGCCTACATTCTGCAGCTGGCACTGAAATCCATATATTACCACAAAGCAAGCTAAATAAAAAAAAAAAAAAACTCAACCTCAAAATACTGAAAGCTTGTTGAACAAAAGATAATGAGAATTCACAAAAACGAAAATCAAGTAACACCTACATTCACAGCAGGAAACCACACGGGAACATGCAGACTGAGAAAAAAAGCAAGAGTTTTAAAAAATAAACCTGCAGTGCCAACGCCACAGCAATATTACCTTCCCTAAAGAACATGACACAGTTGGTCTTATGCTAATTTTACACACAAGGCCTAGCCAGTGTGTGAAATGACATTTTAATTAAATGGATAGCATAAAGAATATTTTTGCCCCAGACTGAAAAAAGACTTTCTGTATGTTAGTGAATGAAGCTGTAGGTCTCGCACTGACTCTCTGTAGGAGAAAACCAAAGACAATAAGAAACCAGGAAACAGCCATGTAAGGAGAAAGGTAGAAAAAGACACACGGAGAGACTGCAGTGTTGATGCAGAGCATGTCCTCTCCTCAGTACATGTGATATTTCAAAAACATACATAAGAATAAGAAATCTGTGTACAGCTAGAAAACAGAAGTGAAGGTGAACATATGACATAGGAGACTCACTGAGCTTGTGTTGGAAAAAGATTTTAAAAATCTATTCTTATGTGAGAAATAATTCATACAGACGTTCAAAAAGCCTTTATAAAATGTATTTCTCTTATTCAGATGTTAAAAAATGGAGATTCAGCTGCAAGTGTTTGACATCAGCACCCAGAGATGTCTTTGGTCTTGTTTTTCCTTAGGAAGCGCGTGTCTGAAGGGTCGAAGCCTCTCTCTCGAGCCCCGAACACAGCCCAACTCGGTGTCTTGGCCATGTAGTCCAGAGCAGTGAAGGTCTTGGCACCATTGCTCTCATTGTACTGCTGAATGAGCTCATGGAAGCGCTCATAGTCGATCCACGTCCACCACTCACCATCCACTTTGAACTGTAAGGAGATATGCAAGCAGAAGCAGAACACAAAACAAACAAAGTGAGTGAAGGACAGCATTTGCAAAGGAGAGCAAATTGATCTTCAACTAATGAGACCTGTACTTCGTCTTCTGTATTAAGCTGCCAGAGGAAGGTAAGATGTTTCTTCAGGAGTGCGTAAGAAATCAGCAAATCTTCAGTAATCGCTGTATCCTCGTCAGGATTGCCATAGATCTAGAACCTATCCTGTGAACATTGGGTCTAAGAGAGGACTACACCCTGGATCGGACACCGGTGCATGCCGCCAGCATGCCCACACACATACATGGGACAGTTTATAATAGCTACTAGGTGGTAGCAGGAAGCAGGAGAACCCAGAGGAAACCCACACGGACATAGGAAACTCAACTGTACCACCCAAAGACAAATCTGTTGAAAAGAACTATTTTCACAAAGTACATTTTTTTGCCCATATTCTTGTTCTTTTTTAAAATCAACTTGCGCTATAAACACCAATCCATAGCATAAAGTTCATATTCAAACCATAAAGGTAAAAAGTTCAGGTATTTAATCCAAATCCAAAATAATCCAATTCAATTCAATCCAGTTCTATTCAGCAATCACTAAACAGTTGAGCACAGCTTCATTTTACTTGTAGAGTATTAGTAATGCATTTAAATGAACGTATCTGGGAGTAGCTTTACTGAACAGCTGAACTGATTACATTTCACACCAGTGAGGTGAATAATTAGCCACATGCCCTATGTCCTGATCTTTAGCCTTAATATTTCCTAAATAAAGCACTGCGGCTGTGTGTTCAGCCAGTGAGGCGAAAAATCCAGACATCATTGTATAGTATCTGGGACTTGTCAACAGAAGCAGGTTTTCATACAGCTTTTCCACATAGATAAAAGATCTCTGTGGATGCACTCTTTGGGGGAAAGTGTTCTTAGCTTCCTAATGGGAGTCTCTTCTGAATGCTGTCTGATTGAAACCCATCATTTCTGGTGTTGTGTTCTATATAGAACTGTTATAGTTTCACCAGCGGGACGAATCTTCCTGAACACTGATGCAAGCAGGCAATAGAAGACAGGAAACTCCCTTAAACAAACAAGGCAAGTGATAGCCTAAAAAACAACATTGAAATAAAACTATTCCAGTACAGAGAGGCTTGTTCTGTATTAGCTACTCTTAGCTATACCAAACGGAAAGTGTTGGCGTAATTAATGAAGCCTTTCAGACACAATGTGAGAAACCCAGCTTGATTTTACTATCTACATTAATAATGCTGAGTGTTGTCTGTGTTTCTAACCATGTTATCTCTTCCTTCATGTTCACCTGTGGAGGTGCGGTAAGTCTAGCAAGTCTTTAAATGTAACTCCTCATGGGGCAAGTCCTCCTAGACCCTGTGTTTTCATTACAGAGTAATTTGCTCGACTGAAGTCCTTGTGTGAACCCCTTGGGTCACTGGGGAAAAAAGCAGCCGTGAGTAAATGAGTGTTCATGTGAGGCCAGATCTGATGTTGCTGGAGGCCAAGAACTCATCATCACCTCCTCTCCTGTAATCTCATACCTAGGCCCTTGAGCTACTTTCACACGTGCAGGGGAGGGAGAAACAAAGGTTTGGAAGCGTTCCAGATGTAGATGTTCGAGACACACTGATCCTAATTTTCCATTTCCAATACGATACTTATATCAGAGCTCTAGCTGTTGAGTGATATTTTTTAAAGCTGATATTCCCCCAGTAATCAAGCAAACCTTCTGCAAATTTCTGGTTTTAAGTTATGCAAAAAGTCAGCGGCGTAATGGCAGCATCTTTAAGACAAGTTGTGTTCTTTACTCACGTGCTTAATCTGTCTTGCTTCAGCCAACATCCCATATTCATGGCATAAATTAAATCCGATCAAATCCAAAACATCTTGTAGGTTTTAAGCTAGTAGTACATCAACAGTAATTTGGCAAAGACTACATGTGTATATGTATATGAATATAATTTCACGGCAAAAAAACAACACCCTAACCCTAACCCTTGTTACAAACGGCCAACTACCTGGATTCATTCTTGACAAACCATAAAAATAATGAAAAAAGTGACATTGCACCAGTACAAAGAAACGAACACGAAACATATACTACTGAGGTACAGAAAAGCATGACTGAGACTGCACATTTAATTAAATACATTAAATCAGATGAGAAATACTGTATGTTTCAATGAGAAAAGACTTAAGTGTATGGTCTAATTTACTATCAGTAAACTAAAGCATCATGGGCTAGTAATAGTGATTTATGTAAATGAAGTAATCAACCTCAGTCAGAGCTTTTAATCAGAAAGAAAATATGAAATGTAAATTGCCAAATATAATTCTATTGTGAAGTATCAACTCAACTGAAAATAACTAGATAAAAGCAGTATAGAAGGTGGAAGTTAGAGAATGACTAGAAAGGCTGAAGTTACGAAGTAATGAAGGACATTTTTATTCAAGTCAAACCAAAGCTGACAAAACACTGCCAGGCAAGTTCAACGCTTAACTAAGGTTCCTCAGAGATTTCATTCTTTAATCAGTTCTAGTGAAAGCACATCATCATGTACAGCTCTTCTGAATAAATGTATATTTAAAGGCACACGGTGTGCTATTGTTGGATATATTGGATTAACACACAGGGTAGCCGAGGATGCACCCAGGGGCCACCAAAACAATCACAGCCCACTGATTGGTCAGAAATTTTTCCTGGGCTCAAACTCAATTCAAAAGTTCATGACGGGTCAGATCAGACTTTTCTGGCAGATTATACTTGGTTATAATTAGTGTAGTACCTGCTGGTCAGCATTTAATCCTGAATTAACGCTGCACGTGTCACGGCCAGCGTCTGGGAGTAACAGAATACATGTTGCTGCATTACATATGTAGAATACAAAATATTAATAGCAACTGTATTTAATCATAGGTACAGATTAAATCAATGGTAATCTGATTACAGTTAGTCTAAAAATGTATATTACTGAAGGGATTACTTTGAATTTTACTATCTTTTGTTACCTTTTTGTTTCATTTAATAATTATTCAGTTAGAAAAATCTATTAAATGAGGCAGCTCAGTGTAGTCTTTTCCCCCATACACCCGGTCATTCAAAAAAAAAAAAAAAAAAAGAGCACGCACCGTTTTTCATATCAATGTACAACATGCTTGACTCACAAGACACGACAATGGATGAAGACACAGCAGCCATGAGCATAATGCGCTTATGTCATGAAAATACAGGAACCTTTTTACTTTCAAATTCAGCAAATGTCACAACATTACAGTACAATGCAAGCTGTGTCCGCCTGCAACCAAACTGCTCTCCGACTCAAAAGATTCAGTTTCTAACCTCAAGAAGCATCTTGACAAGTTTTTCCAACACTGAGGCTGAAGTTCATCATTACATAACAATTTTACACTATGCATGTAATACATTACACTGTTAACTCTCTCACCCAGAAAGTATCTAGTTAGCTATACGATTTATCTCGTTTGCAAGTCATGATCATTTGTTTGACACGCTAACATTAGCTAGTTGCCCTGCTACACATAATCTGCAGTGCTGCTCTGAAAACTATTTTTTATGTATTGTTTAAACCTTGAAAACTTAATAGATATTAGACTGACATCTCTTGTAAGTCACACATACACACTCACAGCCTCTCTCTCCTCTTGGCTATATGGGGGACGAATAGTGACTGCTCCGATCTCACTGACTCACCATCCAATTTGGAGAGTCTATCTTTGTAGCTTCAAATACACTACGTATTAGAGAGGTGATAGGATATGAATGCACTATACTTCTGTGTAGCTCTGAGATGATCATTATGAAGATAGATATATCCTTACAAAAACGGCATAAAATTTGTAGAGAAATTATGAACTGTTTGGGTGACAGCTGACGCTAAGATGCATCCATCATTAGGTTTCCATAACTGATTTAGTGTAGACTGCTGGAAAGAGCTGGAGAGAGCTGCTGTCAGACCTAAACTCATTCGCAGAATGTTTATCATAATGGAAAAATGCAGAAAAACAACTATAATGGCGACACCACCGCTACCACCACCATTTGTGCATTTTCTGTCTTGGAAATCCTCCACTGGGTGCCACGATGTCAGAGAAAAATTCTCAGTAAGGATCTATAGTGCATATACAGTGTAAATAATGAAAAAAGATTATAACATAAAATGTGCATGAGAATATCTTGTACATAAAAGTTTGTATTTGTAAGAGGTAAAGGCTGAAAATGGAAGGAATGAAAGGCAAATAAAACAGATTTTTCATATTTATCAGAAAGTCATTCAGAATTCTGTTCATGAAAA
Source organism: Gogo arcuatus (assembly GCA_028570945.1). NCBI lineage: Eukaryota > Metazoa > Chordata > Actinopteri > Siluriformes > Anchariidae > Gogo > Gogo arcuatus. The sequence continues at coordinate 11,788,326 of JAOTRR010000056.1, forward strand.
CAAATAAGACTAATCTAGCCTGAAAATGATGCAGAAAATGACTGCATTAATTTACATTTTGGAGAGTATGTTATTTTACAATTTAACAAATACCTAAATATGTGGTGGCACGGTGGTGCAGTGGTGAGCACAGTCGCCTCACAGCAAACAGGTTCTGGGTTTGAACCTGCCAGTCGACTGGGGTCTTTCTGTGTGGAGTTTAAATGTTCTCCCAGTGCCTGTGTGGGTTTCCTCTGGGTGCTCTGGTTTCCCCCAACAGTACAAAGACATGCAGATTTGGTCAACTGGCTACTCTAAACTGCCCATAGCTGTGAGTGTGAATGGTTGTTTGTCTCTGTCTTAGCCCTGTGATAGGTTGGCAACCTGTCCTCTGTGTACCTCACCTCTCGCACGAAGTCAGCTGGAATTGGCTCCAGCTTCCCCCACAACCCGCATAATGGATGGATGAATGATTGCTTAAATATAAATGTAACAGCACTAAGGACATGTGAAAGCATGTGTGGAAAAATCACCTTATGATGGGCTAGTAACAGGCAGTTAGAGTGCTCATGTTCACAGGCAATGTCATAGTTGGGCAGGAGGTTGGCGAGCTGCTGCACAAAGTGCATGACCTCTTCATGCCAGGGCACATTGGCCATGGTCAGATTGCTGGCTGAGCTCTCGCCACAGTAGGTTACTCCCTAAAATGGAAGAGAACACTGTACAATCGCAGCAATAAATAAATTAAAGAACAGCAATAAATGAAAAATGTCACATTCTATATTTTTGCTAAACTCTTAAAAGGTCCATATGAACATACATGAGGAAGCACAGTGCAAAACATGACATTTAATTACTTGAGACAAACTGCACAGTTAAGCTTGTGTCTGTTTTGTGCATAAAAGGAATTTTTCCCCACCGAATGCGGCCTAATTATGTCTGAAACAGGATCAAGTACATTAGCTTAGTACATCCAGAACCCACTTTCATTTGAAAAGATAATTTCCCTCAAAGGAACAGTTACAAGATTTAAACCACAGCAACATATAAAAAAAGACTAAAACATAAACCTCAGAATGTGTCTGTAGCAATCATTTCGCTTAGAGAAGACAGCAGACTCGGTAAAAGTGCACATGAGCTTCTTTATTTGTGTTTGTGCCCTTTGGCAGGTTAGTCAGTCAGCAATGTAAAACTTTCAGCAAAATAAATAACAGAGCTTTCTGCACTGATGGGTTGAAGATTTTGCTGCTAAGCGTTACAGCCTGCTAGATTAAAAAGGAAAAAAGAAAAGAAAAGAAAAAACATACACATCCAGGCCAAAAGCACAGCAGTGCAGAAAAAGCAGATTTTATTATATAGATAATTGAGCATGAGAGAGCCAGTTCATTTCATCCAACGTGAAAAATAACATATAAGTGAAGGCAATATTCCGTTCACAGATGCTACGATGATCAGGAAAAATGAGCTGTGGAAGCACCCGGCAAGGAACCAGACCACACACAGTGAGAGCATATTGTTCAGTTTATTCAGCTGTCAAAGGAACCACATGAATGCTACATATTAACAATGCCTGATTAATTCATTCACGGTGAATTTATCTGTATGCACGTGGTGTCCCTCAAGTCTGTACACTAGGTCCGGTGAAATTGACAATCAAAGTCAACTGAAGTATTAATCCATAAATGTTCTGTATGAGAAAGAGAAAGCTTAGCCTTGCTTTTTGTTTGAAAATCAACCACGTTATTCATCTATACTATGATGTATGAAAAACAGACATTCAGTAAGGCACTATTATTCCAGGCCCTTCATCTACAGCCATTTTTCTGGCATTAGTCTGTAATGTAAATAGCACTTCTTGGCAGCTATGAATTTATTGAACTGTTACTGACGGTGAACAGCCAAATTAATCATGAAATAGGTTTCATTCAAGTTTTTTGAAATCTCAGGGTCAAAACCTTCCCCAAACAATCATCTGAAGAAAACAAAGTCTCACAAAGCATGAAATGAACACACAAGGCAAAGAGGAAACCAAATCAAAAAGCAACAGAGGTGAATAATTGGTCTTGTTCAGGATTTCCTAAAGAACAAACATTTCAGCTAAAAGTTAAGGACAAAACACAAATTTTACAAGCGTGAACTTATTTCTGTAGCACACTGCAGTCCTCTACTCACACACCACCTTTCAAAATATCACTATGTATGAAAAATATTGAGCTTCTTTGGACAGGAGGATGAAAACAAAACATGCCTCGAGACCACAACAATAAATCCAAAAGCAAGTTGAATCTCTGAGGCTACAAAACCTCTATTGGGAAACAACTGAAAAATAGGCATACATCTAATAACTGCGTTTTCTCTCTCTGCAGTTATGTTAATGTTTAAAACAGCAGATGCAAGACCAGTAAAGCCTTACATAAATCACCAAAAAGTATGTGTATATTAAGACCACCTAAAATAACACTTAAATTTGAAAGGAACTTTAAGTCTGAAGAGATCAGGCTGAAATTTGGTAGACTGCATTGTTTTGCTGATTTGCAAGTGGATTTTTAATGATGACTTGGTTACTTAGAAAAAAAAAAAAAAAAACATGGCCGCTGTCAGCCAATCAGCTTACAGCAAACATTTCATATGATTAGCAAGGAGTTATCATCACAGAACTTGATAAGTATATTGATCTATGGTCACTTCATACATAAAAGACAAGGCACAAAGTACACAGAAGAAATAAAGCAAGAATAAAATTTTAAAAAAGTAAAATGTTGAAAATATTAAAAAATAAACTAAAATTTAAAAGGTACAAATATAGAAATGTATGCATAGCATAGATATAAATAGTAAACCTACATAGTATGTATCATATACATCTATAGCTAAGGTGCAAGAAGTACAGTATATTGTGTTGCAGTTCTACACACAGTGTTATCTATATGTATACAGTATTATCCACAGTTGAGGTAGTTATCCACAGATGTGATACATGATACATACTCTATAAGTTTACTATTTATGGCCCAATCCCAATTCCCCCTTTAGCCCTACCACTTGACTCTACCACTCCGTTTTGCGTGTTCCCACACAGGGTAGGGTGTCCAGTTTCTTTTGGGGATTGAGGGGTAGTGGTCATCTAGCCCTCCACCTGGCACTCCAAATGGAGCGTTTTCAGATGCAGACTCCAAACAGAGTGGTAGAAGAAAATTCCCAGAATG
>JAOTRR010000056.1:11885313-11898487 GCA_028570945.1 Gogo arcuatus
CCCCCCCATTTTCCATACTGTCCCAACTTTTTCTGATTTGGGATTGTACATGAAACCTTAGGAGTTCCAAATTTTCCTAAGTGTAACTTCACATCTTTATCTTGAATTTTCAGTGTGAATTTTTGCAAACAGTTGCAAAACTGCAATGTAGTAGACCTCATTTTTGTTTAGTAACACCTAAAGTCCCAGAAATTTTAAACCTCCAGTGATGAACTACAGCACACGTGCTTAAATGATGTTCGGTATCAGAAGGTAATAGTCATGCTGTGCGTCCTATCTAGTGACAATATGACAGTGTTTTGTTCTTATAATCAACAGAAAATGAACTGCTTGTTATTTGTTTTTAAGTCATGGAATATGAAGTGTGAAGACTTGGACTGCTGTTAATGGCCATGTTTCTCTTTAGACTCAGAGACCCCAGGAAGATGACACGGACTGAACGCTTCATCATTTGGCTGGCAGACACGTAAGTTCAAGTTCAGCAAAATATTTACAGAGCCTGCCTGTTACATTAGGTTAATGACCTGAAATTTATTTGAGCTGATCTCGTTTTTTTGTTTTTTTTGTGTGTGGTTGTATTTTCTTCATCAGCCTCCTCATGAGAAAAGCTCTGTTTGACCATCTAACAGCTCGTGGAATACAGGTGAGCATTCTGTGATGAAACAGAGAAAAAACCCAGTACGTTTATTCAAAGAGATGTTAGGCAGACATGAACTTAACTGATGAAAGCATATTTTTTGTATTTTTTTTAACACAGGTCTATCTGTGGGTGCTGAATGACGAGGAAGACTTTAAACGCGCCTTTGACCTCGGGGCCACCGGCGTGATGACGGATTACCCCACCAGGCTCAAAGAGTTCATGGAGTATAACATCCCTTCTACATCCAAATGACCTGTGAAGGCAGAACGGCTCACTGTATTCATTTTCTACTCTATTTTTCCACCTTTCTGCGTGGCCTGGTCAGAATATCCTGCAGTCTTGTTTTTACACAACAGCGTTTGCATGTGTGAAGTAATAGAAGAGGCTGATGGGAGTGTGCTGACCACTTTTTAATAGAATGATATTGTTATAAGGCCGTAATAGATCTCTTTTTGAAAACAGTAGCACACGTGTTCTCCATAGCAGAGCCAGATAGTTATTGTAAATAAATTTGTGAACAGATGTAGTCAGTTTTAAATCTGTTCTTACATTGGTATAGATATGGATTTGATTTTTTTTAAATTAAAGCCTAGAGAAAAAATATATTACAAGAGTAGAGTGACATGGTGATAAATTACAGAGGATTAGATTAGTACTGATTTTAATACAGCTTCATTGACTCGCCCTAACATTTCAAACTGCTTATAAATGCGAACCCAGAGCAACAAAATACTTATTTCATAATCTTCAGTGTATAATTCAAAGGACATACCATTCTGGTTAAAAAAAATAAAAATAAATCTGTTTTCTGCTACACTCTATGCCCGTTGTGCTGCAAGTGGCCAAAGTGAGACCGATACACTCTTCTGAACTGTGAGGGGAAATCGACAAGAACAAAACCAGTATTATAATGCAAGATAATTCAGGCATATGGTTGACATGGTAGGATACCAGCAGTGGGCCTCTCGTGCAGTTCATCACCCGGATGCAGCCAGTAATACCATACGTTACTTAGCAGCAAATGACCACTAAGTAGTGTGCCTCTCGTGTTTACACAAAATGCTTTAGTCTGTAGCCATGTCTTGTCACAAATCTGTGGCTGAAGATATTTTATTACTGTAGGATTACCTCAAGCAATAGCTTCCTTTCTCAGTTCCTTATCTCTAGTTTGTGAAAGTATTTAATTGCCTGAGTGATATTAGGTAGTGATTTGCTGTGGCTTTTTCAGAGGCAATAAAAACTCCATTTAGTGCAGTGGAGTGGCCAAGCACATAACTGCTTGTTTTGATTTTCAGCTGTGTTCTGATCACATGTAGGAAGGGAATACTCGTGTTTTTTTTTGTTTGTTTTTTTAAACCTCATCTCTATTCACTGTATAGTATGTAGTGAGTAGGATTACCGTAGGCAATCGTTCATTCGGCGCATGTATGCACATTCGGCACACAATGTAATTCAAAGGGCAGTTGTTGAATTCTATCAATAAACATTTCAAATTCGCTGCTAAATGACATACATTGAAAGCTACAACTCGTACACGTTAACAATGATCATCTTAGGATGTGACAGACAATCAACACCAAAGCAGTGCAATAATAAGTTATTCTGATCGACAGAAAATGAGGCATATCTGTTTACAGTGGCAAACAAATAATCACAAATTATCCCCATCAGAAAAAGTAGAAGCATCTATAAAATGGAGAGCTTAGTTTACAATAAATTTGACAGCAGAATTTATTAAAGGGTTCTACCAAAATATATTTTGCAGCAAGCTCAGTACTTTTTTGTTTGCACTTTTGACTTCCTTTATAAATGAATTTAGAGAAAAGAGGTTTTCTGTTCCCTTTTCGGTACAAGGAAACGTCAGAATTTCTATCTGGGGTAATCGCTCATGCAGTACAGATAAGGTAGATGGAGATTAGGTTGGAAAAAAAAAAATGCTGGAACATTCCTTTAATATATGTACAGATAGACATAATGATGCTGTTGGCCATTTTGTGTGTTACCTCATAGCCTGGGTTAACATTTAAATAATGTCCCTAGATAACAGGAGTCCAGTGTCTCCAATACATAAGAAAAGCCATACAAATTCCTAAAATGAATGTAAAGTGGAAACAAGTATTTCCTTCGAGTCATAGTTTGTGCTCTGTGTTTCTGGAGTGTGTGTAGTTACCTGCAACCGTCCTAAAACTCCCGAGTTTTTACACTTTAAGAGAGCAGCTTCTTGATGATCCTTTTTTTGTTGTTTTTTTTTGTGAGGTATGGACATCCTCTGGTTAATATTGCTTGGCTTAAAAAAAATAATAAATAATGGCAGATTGGACTGAATGCAAACAAAGCTAAATGTTTCCAGGTTAGTCATGCAAGTAGCTAATGTACACGAGTGAGTTAATTCATAATTTGCTTTCAGTTTTATTCAGAGGATTATGAACAGCTTCACATTCCAAGTCAAATCATATGTGTTTAATATATGTGTTAAACAGGTTAAGGGTGATTGTTGTTGTAGATTTCTTTAATTTTGTGTATCGTAAAAAATGCACGATACATTTGATTTAAAAGCCATAGGTTTTAGATAGATTTTGGTGCAATCATATACGTTATATTAAATCATATTAATGAATGTGATAACAAGCCAGGAAAAGAACTTTATAAAAACTGTCTTGGATGCAATAGCAAAACGTTTAGGGGTAATTGTTAGGCCAGTGTCTATTATATAACAACTGAAGATTATTTGTGATCTTTTAATTTCTGAACATATCAGTTAAATTTAGAAGCAAACAGTGAACTCAGTGCTGAATATATTTTAAACAGTATATTTTTAAATTGCTGCTTTCTTTTTTTGTTTGTGGACCTGCTGTTTATTCTTTTATAGTTTGTGTTTTTGTATATACTTTGATAATTTAACAGTGACCATATTCATGTTTTTTCTCCACAATCATGCTTCTTTAAGCTTTGATTAGGTGAGGAGGTTTTTTTTTTTTTTTTTTTTTTTTAAATCAGTCAGTATAAATCAGTAGTGATTTGTAAATCTTTTGTCACTGATGTTTTGAATGAAGGCAGTTGAATTGCACAACAACCTTGAGATTTTGTGATGAAATTCCTTTCGTTTGTGGCGCCACCTACGGAATAGAGCAAGATCTGCTGCCTTAATAATAATGACTAAACCAGTGCGCTGTGATTTATTTATTTATTTATTTATTTTTAATTACAACATTGATTCAGTTGTATCGTTTCACTGGTTGTTGAGTGTGGACAGAAGAGTGTAATAGAATAACATTTGCCTGCAGGGCAAATTAAGTTATGAATACAGCATTAGAGTAGGTTGTTCCTAATTTTAAACCATTTTGTCTTTGTTGTATTTCTGTATCTTTGTAGGCAGTTTGTTTGGTTAAATTCATAGGATATAACTTAGTTGTATATTCACATATATCACACTCTTCTGAAACTCCACTGAAACATCATCAGCAAATAAAAAAAGATTCAGTCTTACTCTTGGATCTGTATCGATTTATATTTATAACATTCTCCCTTTAAGGGACATATATTTTAAATAATAAGTGTATAAGTAACTACATGATTGTGTCAGTATAGTGTGTGATAACAGGAACTAGTTTTTTTGCGGATGTTCCACAACATTAATTGTAACTTAGAAATGTAATCACTAGTAAATTGCTGTGGTATAAGAGGAATAAAACACCCGCATGGCACATGTTGTTGTAGGTAAATAATCTATCTCAGGATCCAGATCAAAATCTGATTGGTCAGAAGGTGTTGATTAATTTTCTATAACAACAGCTCTTACAGTAATGCCAGCTGCAAGGCAACTCAGGTTTACATTAATACACATATTCTAATACGTTGGCATTGATCTAGTAACCACTCATTCACAGGGACGTGTATGGTGGACACTTCACATAGTCTAAGGCTAATAATAACATTTCAGGAAGTGCTGTTATTGGAAAATAATACATTTTGGGGTTGGAAACACCACCCCATTGTTGATTATTTTCCTATAACAGCATGTCCTGTCTGGTTTTATTCTTTACATAAACAATTTTTTTTTTATTACTAAATTATTATTATTCTCAGTTAATAATATCTGATAATTGTGAAAATTGCCAAACAATATTGTATTATTATTCCGAAAGATAGTCATTTTGGACAGGCTTGAACATGGTAAACTGAGTTGTTGCTCTGACTGAGTGTTTCAAGAGATATGTGCGTTAGTTGTCTTGTAGCAAGATTGGTTACTGTTCTGATTAACAGACATTTGTGCTCAGAAACGGCCAACAGTAATAGCAAACATTACATGTGTCCAGGTAACCTAAGATCCCCTGACAGGAGAGGGTGTGTAACCTGCAAGCTAGTGTGTTCTATTGGGCTCCTGGTTTGTAATTTTAGTCATATGGAGGGTTTTTTTTCCCCCCCCCAGTAATTTAACACTTCTGAGAGAAATGCTGGTAGACACCATGGTTCTGTCTCATCTGTTTAAAAGAACTTGGCAGCTAAGTAGGAGTTCAAATTGGATGGAGCACCATCAGATTTAATTTATGTAAAAAGCAAGGCAATTGAGCTCTGCTGCTATCATTTGATTGATATCTAACGAATAGCACAGCCGTGGGGTATAAATATAACAAGCCTTAATTTAAGCTGTGCTATTACATACAAATTTTATTGTGTTGCAATTGAGCTTGCTTTCATCATGATGTGATATATTTTGATATTAGTTTGATGACAAAACTGGGAAAAAGAAAAAACAAACAAACCAAGGAATATTGAAGACTGAAGTGTTATTTCACCTTCCTAACTACCAGGGACAGTGTTTTAACAACTGTATACCATCTTGGGAGTATGCACACACAAAACCTTACCACAAAGTGACCATACGACATGGTGTTTTGCGATGAAATACCCTTGTCTATGGCTGTCAGTCCCTTTATTCTTTTTGCCTTGTGCAAATGTCAGACCATTTAAAATATTTTCTAGCTATCTTCGCAACAGGTTGTGACAGCTACAGGTAACCTGTACTCCAAAGCTTGTGATGGAGTCCTATCAACTTATTTTTTCAGCTAGCTATGAACTACTTTTGTGAATTTGTTAAATCTCCGGTTTCCACTATGTAGTTTTGGCTCCAAATGACTAATGAACTACAATGCATGATGCATTGTCGTGCTCTCTAGAACCTGAGGATGGGCATCAGTGCTGTGCCCCGTATTGATCATCTCAGAAAAGCAACTGTCGAACTGGACATTTCATGTGCAGGTTGCTGACATAGCTCAAGTGGCAGATTTAGACCCAAATTTTGAGCTGACTCTGACCCAAGGGCCATAGCTTAAATGTTCTGCTAACAATGATGACCGATAAGCAGAATAAAAAACTGAGAAAAAGTTCAGAGCATCTTGTGAAGGGTGTGGACGACCTTGCGTCAGACATCGTTTAGCTGAAATCATGTTAGATGATGTTAGATTTGAAGCTACCTACAGTGAAAACTCATGCCTTGGAGTCCTCAGCATAGCCCGAGAGCTGATTCTACTTCCTACTCCTCATCCAAAGACAGCAAGGATGATATATGTGTAGCCTCATTTGGAAGACACTTCCTGTCCAACAGGAAGCCGCCGCCCAAACTACAGTAATTATCATGAGCTCTAAATTATCTGCTAACATGACTAATGGTGAGCAGTTTAGCTTGGGCTGTATGCTTGCTGGTAACACTTGCAGTGTCACTCCGCTGGTGTTTTCATATGCTACGCTTAGACACACGGTGTCGAAGCACCGAATTAAGGTGTACTGATGGAATTTTGATGACAGCTTACAATACTGGAATGCAAATGCCATATACAGGCAACTTGTTTGCAATTTTGCTACCAACAGCAATTGAACCCTCTCTGATGGAATTAATCAAAAGTGCACTTCTGGCAATAGGACACTTAGACCAAGACACTGCCAAACATGTGCAAATCAACTCTGCAGAACTCACCCTATATGCCAACGTCTTTGTCTGGGACTTTGGCCAACAAAGCCCGAAAGAGAAGAACGCTGATTTCTGACACCAGACTCAACAACAATCAAGTAGGCTTGATTGTTGTTTCTAGAGGCTCCGTGGTACAGTTGAGTCACCACAGTTTGGCTTGTCAACTAGTCATTCCTGGGCAGACCATAAACCTTCAGAACCACACCCTCATACTTCCAGCAGGTATCTGAGTGCCCTCCATTTAACCTTCAGGCTAGATAACAGAAGAAGCACCCCCACTACTAAAGAGTCGGCACAGGAAGCATATGGAGCCCCAATGTGAAGACAGACAGACTGATGGTGATCTAACCTTCCCTCAAATTCTACTAGTTCCCAGACACTGCCATGCACTAGTCTGTGTGGAAAATTTTGTGGCAGTCACAAACATCAATCATCAGGGTGGCATGAGATCAGATAGCGCACTTCTCCTGGCACAGAAGGTACTCAAGTGGGCGTACAGATGACTCATCTCACTGAGAGCCACTCACTTATTGGAATGGCACAACGGTGCAGCGAATGCACTGTGAAAACAGGAGAGTTTGGCAAGGCACAGGTTGACCTCTTTCTGATGCCAAAATGACTCATTTGACTATGTTTTGCCCTGACACAGCAGTTCACACTGAACCAACACCTATACCGTTGATTCTACCAGTGTTGCACACAGTTCAACAATGAGACCACAGAGTTCTGCTTGAGGCCCTGATTTTGTCTGTTGATTTTCCTAATAGACAGAAAGCTTCCTCCTCTGCATGATCTGTTGTCTCAATTAGAGGGGGATGATTTGGCACTCTCAGCCAGGGAATCTACACCTATAGGTATGGCCTCTCCGAGGGAAATGAAGGCCATGTACTGCGAATGAATGGTACAAAAAATTATATTGAATGAAAGAGTAAATGGGGGCTTGTACACTCTCAAGTGAAAACTGTTTTGTAAATGGTGTGCACATCATATGGACCCAGTGCACTGTCTGGTGACGAAATAACCATTCTGCAGAAACTGCTAAACAAGGGAAAGTCTCCATCTAAGTTGAAAGTATTTGTAGCAGCCATTGCTGTACACAGCAGCACTATGGATGGTGTCTCACAAGGTGGTTATCACAGCCATTCTGAGGGACTGAGGTACCTTTGTCCACCATGCTCTCCCAAGAGCCCAGCCTAAAACCTTACCCTTGTGTTAGAGTCCCTTAGGTCCTTTCCTTATGACTCCATACAGGATGTTGAACTGAAATAAACTTCTCTGAAGACTGCCTTCTTGCTAGCAATCACTTTGGCAAGAAGAGTGGGAGAGCTGCACGCTTTAGGTGGGTGATAAGCACCCACCTAATAAAAGTGGTACTGTATATACTGGTGGCGAGATTATGAGGAAGTGATCTTGTGGCCGACCCAAGGTTACTGCCTAAGGTACAGTATCCCCTACACACACCATGCTTGGCAGTTAGCAGGGTTGAAATGGAAAGCTAGTTATATATGTGACTGTGGTTCTATGAACACTGGAGAACAGCCAGAATTCCCTGTCACTTGGAACCAGCACTGACCTGGCAGGAACTTGTCAAGAAGGTTCCAGGGACAGATAGCCATTGACAAGGGTATTTTATGGTAAAATACTACATCTTATGGCCAGAATCTTATATCTTATGAGATGCAATCAAAAAGTTCTGAGACTGTTCCTGCTGCAAACAAATAAAGCATGGCACCATCATGCACATGCAGCAGGAGCGAGCAGTAACTTTCGTGTGTCAGTATGCCACGTGACATTATGCTGTCAACATTGGGATGTGTTACATGCGTTTTTGTGACAATGTGAACGGGTGCATTTGTGATTTTATGCAGAGAGCAAACATCAAATTCTGTGTCAAACTCTGGAAATTGGCAACGGTGACCCTTGAAATGCTTCAGCAAGTCTACGGCAATGAAGCAATGAGCCAGGTGCGTTGTTTTGAGTGGCGTTTGCCCTTCAAGAGGGGCAGAAGTCAAGGCAATCCAACAATCCTGACGCAATGCATTCAATTTCTTGGACAGTTTCGAGGGTTGTGCTCATGAAGCACAAGGCTCTCCATTACTGATTTCCCCAGTTTGACACAGAATTTGATGTTTGCTCTCTGCTCAAGTTTGAGGTCCATAGTAAAATCGCAAATGCATATGTGCACGTTGTCACAAAAACGTGTAACACAAGTCCCGATGTTGACAGTGCAACATCACGTGGCATACTGATACGTTAAAGTTACACAAATGACCGTACCGGCACTCAGTTTGTTCGCAACAGGAACAGTCTCAGAACTTTTTGATTGCACCTTGTATGGTTACAAGGAGCTATATAGGTGTTAAAACAACTGCCCTACTGGTTGTGATGTTCACAGTAAAACTACACAGTAAAACTAGTAGGTATATAGGTGTGTTGTAACAAGAGGGAGCTACCAGAGGTTTAAGGTGTTCAACTGGACAGAAACAAATATATTGAACAGTTCCATAATATCAATGTTGGCAATTCCATATAATAACACATAAATTGAATGGTATTGTTCCCATATTGTTTCACCTATGAAAGAAGTGGAGCTCCCCTGCTTCCTAAATCTTTATTGAACTCCTGTAACTACACAGCAGCTAGAAAAGTGATTAACTTTATTTCCAGTGAAGTAATACCAAGGATTTTTTTGGTGTCCATTTTGCCCTAGGAAGTGGTCTCTCTATTTTAACCACTTGAACAGTACATTTGTCCTTTGCAAAACATCATAGAAATAGAGTTTCCAAAAAAGGCACACGTCTGTTTACCAATCATGATAAATTTCGGGGGACATGGTGGAGGGAACATTGTGGCTGTTTTGTTTTTTTTTTTTTTTTTCATCAAGGACAGCTTGCAATACTTGAGGGAACAATGAATTCCAAATTGTATCAAGAACATTTACAGGAGAATATCAGTGTAACAATCCATTAGCTGAAGCTTAATGTCAGTTGGGTGATGCAACAAGACAATGGCCCAAAACACTTGAGTAAACTAACAACAAAATATTTTAAAAGAAGAAAATATATAAATATAGCTGCAAGCAGTCGGGCAGGGCATAGTTATCATAAAAACCTCATGTTGTTTTGTCAAGGGCATGGCTGTATGCACTGACAGCAAGTTTCATGTCAGTTGACCAAAGGTTGCCTAGGTGAAGCCTAGGTGGCTTCGCTGCCAAATTTGTTAGGCTGTAACAGACGAATTGTTTTGAAAATAAAAAAATCCATCAGATAGCTTTTGTGAGGCTTTGTCTGAAGATCATCTGTGTCAAATTTGCTGAATATTGGACAAAATTTGTTTCCTGTGAAAAAATGTTAAACCACATCAATTAGATTGAAATGACAGATTGACATGTCTTCCCACAGTATCACCAGACACAATAATTATTTATATTAAGGCAAACACAGCAACAGTTATGAGCCAAAATGCATTCTTTGCTTCTTGCAAATTTTCAAAAATGGTGGAAAATCCAATAAGGCAGAAATTGACACCATAGGGTATGTTGAACTCGGGTTGAGCCAAGGAATCCAATGGTACCTCACTTTTGAAAATAGGACATACTGTTCAAAAGTTACATGCTTAAATGCACCTCCAACTTTGACCCGTTGGTGGTACTTAGACCATTTGATGTGCAAAGATGAAACTTGGTGAAAAGAATCAGGGGATTGATATAGGGAGTACGGGTATAAAATTCCTCCTCACTGTGCAAGTAAATACTGGAAACATTTCATGGATATTATTGCTGCTACAGGATGCACTACCAGTTAATACATTTAAAGACTTAAATATTTTTTTTCAGCTGGAATGCGAGGTATATGATGCAAGGTCCATAAAGAAATGGTTTGCAGAGTTTGGTGTGGATGAACGTGAGTTGCCTGCACAGAACCCTGACCTCAACCTCATCTAACAACCTTGGGATGAAGTAGAATGCCAACTTCAAGTCAGGCCTTATCGCCCAACATCAGTGTCCGACTTCATTAATACTCTTATGGCTGAATGAAAGTGAATGTCCACAGAAATGTTCCTGAATCTAGTTGAACGGGGGACCAACCCCAAAGTAATGTCCATACATACACAGTCTAGATACAGACTTCTAATGATGAATTTAGTCACAGCGTACCCAATATTTCAGACTGGACTACAACACTGATAAACACATGGACCTATGGATGACATGTTCAGATGTCTATGTAAAGTTTCGCAGTTGCTGCTAACACTTAACAGACTAGAGGTTAGTCTGAGAGAATATGGAGTATGTTCAACAGCAATTGTGCAGTGGTTATCACTATTACCTCACAGCAAGAAGGTTCTGGGTTTGAACGTCGTGGTGGCCTAGGGCCTTTTTGTACTGAGTTTGCATGTACTCCCTGTTCCTGTGTGGGTTTCCTCCGGGTGCTCTGGTTTCCTCCCACAGTCCAAAGAGATGTGGATTAGGTCAACTGGCTGCTCTAAATTGCCCATGTGTGTGAATGGTTGTTGTTCTCTGTGCTAGCCCTGTGGTAGATTGGTGACCTTGATGGAAAAGTGCTATAGATGATGAATGAATGCATGTTTTCTTAGATTTAATGGTTAAAATACTTTTAATAGTTACAAAGCCTATTAAAACTAGATTAATATTTAGTTCACAGTTTGCTTTATCTATAGGCTAAATGTCGAGCGTTGCCTAGTAGCAATTAATTGTTAACTAATGGCAAGGGATAGAGTAAATCATGTAATACACTGTAATACAAGCTAAACGCGCCTATTTATTGGCGCACTATGACCCGTTTGGCCTGCCATAGTAACACAAACATAGTGGCGATCCTGGCGCGCGCGACTCTTTTTGCCTTTGGGTGAAATATTTCTCCGCGCGCGTGGGTGGTTTTAGTCGCCTGAGGGTGGTTCGTCACGTGCTCGCGGGTTATTTTTGACAGTGATTTGACGCCATACTACAAACGTCACACCGTGCCCATGCACGCGCAGGAGCGCGTCGCAGCCAAGCTGAACGGACAGTGAAAGCTGTGAGAGGATGCGCATGAACCGTTTGGTTAAGAGGGTGGTTCTTCTACATAGTCAGGAAGCCAGCTAGAGACAAGTTGGCGTGCATAGGTTGCCATGGCGATAGCTATCCGTCGTGTTGAAATAGAGACTGAAGGATAGATAACGAATAAACCCTGCTTCATGAGGCAGGCCACTGGTGGGCTTTAGGTCTTGTTTTACCTCCCTTTGACCAATCAGCGCGGTGTTGCTAGGCTGGCCCTTTCTCTGATTGGTGGACGCAGATGTCAGTCTGCGTAGGTGACGCGCAGGATGATTTCTGCTCAATTACATGAAACACCCCAAAACACGTCCGCAGCAGTACAGAGGAGACACTGCAGAGAGACAGAGACAGAGAGAGAGCTTCTCCAAAACATAAGCTGGCTTTCCTTTACAGCAAAGAAGACGGTGCCTTTTAGGGGTCATTTCTACTTTTCAAAGGTAAATTTTAGCGTCGTTTATCTGTATTTTTGTGTTTTCAAAGTGTGAAACTTATGAATCAGTAACGTTAGCCACATATTTGCAGACTTGGTTGTTGATCAGTTTGTATTATGGAGCTACCTGAGCTACCTGTCAGTGTTTTGGACTTTCGCAGTGGTGCTGTTTTTAGGGACGCCTTTTAATAAGGGTTTCACTGCGAATAAAGCGTTTCATGCAAACTGTTTACATCTGTACTTCCTATCAGTGTTGTTAAGTGACAATAAAACCGTTATTCCACTGCGTCATTCAGCCCTCCGCCCCCCCCCCCCGTCCATAGAATCAGTGTCCGTCCTAGTGCTGTTTCTGTACTGACGGTTTACTTACACACACACACACACACACACACACAGAGAGAGAGAGAGAGAGAGAGACTGTAGTTTATAGAGCTGGGCGCGTGCACTGCTGCAACACAGACTGTGGGGATGAAGTGCAGTGAGTATGTTTCCTTAAAGTAGAGATTCCGCCATTAAATGGATTTCAAACCTATTAAATATGTTACTCAGTTCTTATATTAGCCTATTCGACTGTTCACATGCATTGAATCTGTTAAATCCAAACCTTAATAACTCAAAAACAAGTAGGCATATAAATGTCAAGTTGAACCTAATGTTTTTGTCGATGGAAAGTTCCAGAAATAACAAAGGTCTATGGGTCTAATTAAAAAGGCAAAATATTACAACACATTTAAATAATGTGAGTAATATTTGTGTAGTTGGATTTATTTCACAGTTCAAGTGGTCCTTAGGTGCAAAATTTTTGAGAACCCTTTCTGTACTCATTTCTTCACTGTTCATATTCATATTTATTTCTGTGTAGCCCTTTATCATAGTGAACTCATTTTACATCTGCTCATGGTCCAGTCACATAGTACGCACACTAGTGTGCAAAAGTTTGGAATCACTAATACATTTTTTTTTGTTTTTGAATGAATTGGTATCTTTTTTAATTAAGGTGAAATATTATACCCCTTTTCCGCAAGTTGACACAGTTCCCTGAGGTCTTAATGAAATATCTGTGACATGCTTTGGTTAAAA
>JAOTRR010000056.1:11948346-11961667 GCA_028570945.1 Gogo arcuatus
TACCAAAAGGTGGATTTTTTTTTCTAACCCTTTTTACTAATCTTTACAAGGGGTGTAAATAATCGTGGAGGGCACTGTATATTATTTTATATTTATATTTCAGCTATCGATCTTTGTACATTTCATGTGCATCACTGTTCCAGTCTCTTGCCACCCGTATGATTTTATATTCATCTATTCATATTCATCACCATGTATCTCTCTCTCCATTCCTCTCTCCTTTTAGTATCTGTATCTTTCCTTTTCATCTTCCTCTTTTTCCTCACCGACTCCCTCCCTCACTGATGCAGTCCTATGAGACTCCATTTGCTCACTGTGCAGAGGTGTGGCTTCCTGTCCCTGGGAATAGGGACAAAGGGACACACAGACAGGCACAGGCGCGCGCACACACCTCTCTGCACCTGGCCCAAACATATCCAACCCTCTCTTCGTACAGTACACACAATTAGCAGTGAAGTCCCTCTAAATGCAAACACTACACAACATGCACAGAAAAGCTTTATACAGTTGATCTCTGAGCTCTGCTGTGCATCAGAGAGACTGAGGCTAAACCCTGTAACTCACCAGCAAGAAACAGATTCAGCTCACACTCCAGGTAGTCAAACATCTCCACCGTCAATTGGAAGCTATAATTCATAAAGAGAAGAGAACATTTTGAAAGGATCATCATAATCTGACTCTCACCAACTGAGGAATTCAATTTTATAAAAGGCTGACCTTTTCAGTTTCCATATTCAAACACTAAGAAGTGAGAAGTCGACAGGTCAAAGAGGCTACAGGATTTAAAAAGGCTTTGGTCACGTGCAGCATACAAAACAGAACTCACAAGTTATTGACGTCATTTTCGCCTGCTTCTTCAAGCTGTCTGTTTGACATCTGAAGGTTGCCAGGGAAACGAGGGTTCTAGTGTAGTACATGGGAATATGTGGTGGTGATGTCAGGTTTTTTGGAGGGTACAAAAAAAAAAGAGAGAAAAAAGTACAAACCATTACTCCATTAATTATACAGTATCACCTAGTAGAGCCATAGACTGCTACAGTTTGCTACAGACAAACTTTATTTTCAGTTTGAACAACTGTTAATAAAGTAAGTGATGAACAAAAATCACTCACTTTGATGTGAAACTCCATTTTGGTGATGAGTAGTCTGAGGTAGATGCTACAAAGCTTCCCATAGCCTTCACTCAGGTGGCTCTGTGCCATGCAGAGAGCAGGGAGAAGAAAAATATTAAGATGGACAACTAGAGCAGCTGAACAGACAGTGGGTTTTCCAATCCAACTTCCTCATACCTCTCTGGTTGGGATTGGATAAAGAATGCAGTTCACAGGAAACATTATTCCTGACTCAATACATTAACCACTTCATCAGCAAATACCCGCAGGGAGGCGACTAGAAGTGTCCCTTAGCAAAAATGAGTGCTAAGCATGTTCCTTCCATCCTATCCTTCCTGCAGGCTAGCTGAGCAAAGCTGGCCCTCATAAGTCCTAACTGTAATAAGAGAAAGCCGAGCTACAGAAAAGAAACGAATACAACAGGCTGGGCAAAACTAGGATCAGTATTGGGGATGATGATCATGGCTCTCAGTAAGAAGAGGGTCGTGTAACACTTAAAATGAAATGGAGGCTCCCGTGTGGGACAACAGAAAATGGTTCACCCTATCGTCCGTAGATTGAGAGTTCAAAAACTGACGTTGCCACAGCCATCCGTGGCCGGGAGCTTGAGAGAGCAAAATTGCCCGTGCTCTCAGGGAGTGAGTGGTGGCATACTCTATCTCCCCTATCAACCACAACTGACAGTAACCAATCATGGGTGAGCTTGTGCATACGGAAGTGGGCAGATAGCACTTTCGTCCGAGTGTGCTACGCCTGAGCAGCAGTTCAAAAAGATGCTGTCGGCTGGCTTCACGTGCCTTGAAGGAAGCACGTGAAGCCTTCACCCTCCCTGGTTGGTAGCGGTCATGTGACAGGAGAGAGCTGTCTTGTGGATGGGAATTGGTCATGACTAAAATTAGGGAGAAAAATTAATTAACTTAATTACAAAAATAAAACAGAAATGAATGTCATCGTTTGCTAATTAAAACTCATGTGTTCTCAGCTGAGGATAGGAAAGCTGACACACATTCACATTGCTTAGTCACTGAGCCATCAGTCATCAACTATCAAACGACCCGCTAACTGTCACTGACAGGGAATGCTACAGCGCACACACTTTACCAAGCCAAAGCCAACAAACACTAATCAGCAAGAGCCAAACTAATAAAACTAAAAACTAAGAAAATGTTTTAAAAAGCGTGATGCAAGTTCCAGACGTTCGCACAATCTAAATCATGTCCAATACGATTCAGAATGACGAAGAAAATTGTACTGTGATTACACTCTTACCCACATCCTGCTCATGTCGCTTAGGTCTCCCTTGTTCCGCAGCGAGTCTTTAATGACCTAACAAGGCAAAATAAATAAATAACTAAAGGGTTAGACAAATCCCCCTCACACACAACCCCTCTGAAACGGCACACTTGCAGTCCTCATGTATCTGTGAGGCCCACAGGGCTGCTGGGTGTCCCAGTTTGAGTCCTTACTGGGCCCTCTGGCAAGGCATTTATGTGGACTTGCCAGTGGACCAGAGCCCTTTGCAATATTGGTTAGGACTAAAATCACACAGAAGACGGGTTTGTTGAGTGCAGATGAACATGCAACAACATTGGTGGAAAGCAAGATGAAAGAATGCCTCTTTAAATTTTTATTTTTATTCAATTTGAACAAAAGGCAAAAAAAACAAAAACAAAAAAAAACAACACACTACATGCACGATTGATTGCCTAATTCTACCTTTAACCTACTTAATTTGATATTGAATTAGAGCGTGATCTTGCGTACAGGCACCACTAAAATTACTTGAATGGGTACTTTCGCTGGTCATTGCCATTTCAGTTCGAATGTGTTAATCACATTCATGACAGCAAATGGCTCAAATGCTCAGTTTTTATACTCGTACACATTCCAAGACCAGAGAGCCAAAGGCCTGAACCTTGTTGATGTCATAAAATAGTGTGGCAGAGGGCTGCAGGGTTTAGGTAAGACTTTTGGGGTGGGGCTTTCCCGTAATCGAAAGACTTTAGGATAGAGCTAGCTGATACAGATTGTGCTCTGCATATTGGTGCACAAGCCCATGCAGGGATTTCGTTCTGTTCAGCGCATTAACGATATATTCTCAGCATATTCTGTGTAAGACTCGCACACGAATGAATGAATGAATGAATAAATACCCAACCTGGCACACTACACCACTACTCACATTTGGGTGGCCGTCTCTTAGAAGTTTGTGGAAGACGTGGCAGAATTTCCAGCAGAGCACAGCGTTGCTGGAGATCGGCAGGCGGTTGACGGCTGCCCAAAAGGTTTGAGCGCCCTTCTCATGATGGGTGCCCAGGATGCAGGGTAGACTACAGTTAAGAACAACAACTTGTGCTCCTATAAGCCCCTGCAGGACCAGCTCCTAATCCTGACTAACATAAGAATGACTAACAAAGCAATAAAGAGGTGAAACTGGGTTAGCTGGTGCTCTATGGAAAGCATAGAAAGCATCCTAAATAACTGACAGTACACTATTATTATCATAATAAAAAGAGATTACTGTATTCTTTTCATTTGAATATTAACTAGCAAGTTGATCAAGTGAGAAGTGACTTCTTGTAAATCCAATCCAGGGACACTTCAGTTCAACCACTTGATAGAAGTACGTAGAAAAGGATATTTCTGGCATGTTTTTCTTTGACGGCAACCTCCTGCGTGTTAATCGCCTTGTTGATGCTCACGGCCTGTACAGAAAGACAGAAACGGAAAGGTTTAATACTGGATGTCAGGCATTTCACGCTAATGAATGAGCAAAACACTGATATGTCAGGAGTGTCACTGTTAGAGCGCTGCAGAAATGACAAATTAAAGCAAGTGCTAATAGATCACTGGTAGCAGTGTCTAAAATACAAATTAAACTCATCGTCTAAACAATGCATGCCTGGTAGCAGTGTCTGAAATACTTGCACTTCCTAAAAAACAGTTGCACAGCTTAGTAATACAATATGTTTTGTCCAAGTCTAAGGAACGGGGGGGGGACACTGTGGTGGAAGGTCTGAAGCTGAACAAACTAACAAGAGACATCCACAGAGCCATCAGCCATCTGTTACCTACACATATGCTGGTAGAGTCTCATGTCTCTCCTCCTGGTGCCAAATATCACCTTAGGGTTCAGCCGTCATTTTATATTTATAACGTACACACTTCTATTTCACATAACCCTGACAAAAACATTCATTTCATTTCATACTGACCATGGAGTTTTTTTAAAAAACAAACAAACATTCACTTCTGTTTTATGGTGTTATTTTTGGATATGAAACTCCCATGTCGTCACTTCCCCCTTTATTACAGCCTATGCTTCGCTATGGGAATGAACTTATTATATATGTTCTATGTGAAGTGCAGTTAACCGATCAGAGGCGATCGTGTTAAGGATGGCTGATTCTAATGAAGGCAGATGCACTCTGCTGGTACATGCTGAGCTACGTGTGTAATTTAACTGATGAGAGCATTTAAAACAAGAAGCGCTAGAGACCGTTTTTAGAACTCCAAATTATTGATTATAGCAGGGCTGCAACTTTTTTTTTTTTCTTTACAGGGGTAAAGATTTTGCTCTTGTTTCTGCAAACATGTTATTTATTTATCATCTTCCTTACTTAGCTATTTTGCTAGCGCCGTGGAGCAAAATGGAAATGACAGTTCAGGAGTTGAGGATGCTGAAGATTTTCACTAAGCTATAGAGACCATGGCTCTAGAGAAATCAGAAGAGACCCTGCTCTGTTTTCTGATCCACTGCTTCAGCTCACGCTGCCAGACTCCTCCGCTAAAGGTGACAAGGCCAGGCTTTGTCTGGGCAAGATGGATTTGAGGGATAAGTGTCTCATTAAGTCACAGCTGTGCTCTGGGAATCAGGGAGGAAGATGAAGAATAAGGGTGTTGGCTCATGCTCCTGAACAAACAGCTCCTGCATATTAAAGTTGGTGTGCCTGCAGCTCCAGGACTCTGCAATTGACTGACCTCTACAGCTTCTTTGATTCACACTCTGGCTCTAAAAACAGACCCTATTTATGTTCCAATCAGACCATAACCTAAACAAATTCATGCACCCTTCAAAAATGCAAGTCATCCGTGAGGAGTGGAGGAGGCTCAAAACAAAAATGGCCTATGAAGGATGATTAAGTCCCTAAATTACCAGAAAAGTATGCTCTTAGCCTCCCAATGAGAAAAAAAAAATCTTAAAAAAAACAAAACAAAAAAAAACAAAAAAAAGCCACAACAGCTAAAAATCTAGGTATTACAGAATAGTTCTGTGCGATTCCTGCCCATAATTTATGCACACTGAGATAAGAGGAACAGATGCCAAAGCCTCCTGGCATCCAGCTGTTGGTATCCAGGAACCATTATCTGCCTCAAATGCCTGGGCGGTTAAAACGATGTCTGGTGAGTCAAATTTATTTGGAAAGGAACAGAGACTGCCATGGGTGGAGGGATAATGAGTGGAATATATTTGGAGTCTTCTGCACCTCTAACAATTTTATCCCTTTAAATTTCCATATAAACACCTTGGAATTTGTACAGTTCATCCTTCCAGTGCTAATTACAGTGCAAATGATTCTAACTGCCACCAATGATTACAGAATGGTATGCTACGGCTAGATTATTGAAGCATTTCCCCTCCAGCCGTAGCAGCCAATTAGATCCTTAATGGCTATGACGCTAGAAGAAGCTTTAGGAAAAGCATTTGCGAGTGATCTACCAACATCTGCGCTTAGAAATAAGCCTCATATAGAATAGCCAATATGTACTATGAATCAAACAAACCCAGACGCAACGCACTCATGGATATGAAAACGGATCTGTCCTTGGATGACCCATATGCCTGAAAAGGAGACTGCAAGAAAACAGCTCTCTTAACTGGTATTAGTTTTTAATACCCAAGATAATCAGCACATCTTTTTGACCTAAAACAGTAAGACTAACTGATCTGGTTAATAATTATACATGTCAAAGCATTAAGCAGTCCAACTATAATGTGTGCTCAACAATCTATATTGAGAAAATTGAACATAGATTCCTCACTTTCGTTACTACATAACAGCTCTATTAGCCCACTAAATCATTCATAGTGGCTACCGAATTATATGCTTTATGGTGGTGAACTGAATAATAAACTGGGACTAGTACAGGTTACTCTAAGCACATGCATATCTATTTTGAGTAAATCCTATTGGACTCATGGTACATGCACAAAAGAACGTGAATTCATATTCATAAATTCCATGCCCAATCATTTTCAATGGCGAATTGAGGGGGAAAAAAAAAAAGCCATAACAGGTTGTGATCCAGATAAAGATCCACATACATCACATCACTGCTGTATATCTCTAGATGCTGCTTATCTCTCCTGACATGCTATGTCATGTTCAGATTCCAGTTCCTGCATGTATACGTCCAAATACTATCCAGTGAAATTAAGATAAGGTGATTGATTTGACTGAAAGTCAAGAACATTCCACATTTGGCCCAGAAAACGCCACAGCTGAATGCTCCGTAACTCCAAACAGACTAGCAAGTGAAACTATCTGGCAGTCCTGGGATCTGAACCAATAACCTTCCAGTCAGTAGTTTAGGAACTTTACTGCTGAGATTATCACCGACAGCCGAAAGCAACACCACCAGCTAAGAACCCTAAGAACTAGGGGTGAAATGATGCACTCTGGTCACTACTCCATTCACGACATTGTCCTCACGATTTCAATTTGATTTGATTCTCGTATTTATTTTTTTTTAAAACAAAATTTGAATGAAGAATAATCATCACTGAAAAGACTCATTTTTTTTTTATTTCTGAATCATAAACCATATGCACTTTTTCGGCATAAAACTAAAAATTAAAAATTGCTACAAACAGAGGTTTAATATTGCAAACAAAATGCACTACAGGTTCACCATCTTAAAAATAAATAAATGTATTTAGAAATTCTCCCAAACTTTGAGTATCCCAGGGACTTAGAAACTGATCAAGTGAAACATAACGTGCTCCATAGCGTAAATAAATGAAGCTCCAAAGTCGGCTAAAATGACCGATTTCCAGAGCCTTTGGTGTTGTTTGAAAGCTACTGAAATCTTTTAAAAAGTGGTAATGTGTTCCTGTATAATGTGTGTTGGTCATAGCAATCCAGAGCTATCAGACTTCACAAGCACGGACCTTGCAGGCTCTCCATGAAAGAATGCGATCACGTGACCAGTGTGCTGTCTATATATTTTAACACTATGGGATGCACAGATTGGAACCTCTGGTGTTCAAACAGTGCAACTGCATTACACGCATAATTAATAGAAATGCTGTTATCACACACTTCCACGATGCATATCACCACATTTATGCATCATGATGCATCATGTCATGATGCATCATTAAACCTCTACTAAGAACAATACACATATCTGGAGGTTAAGCTGTATATGCTGCTTATGTGCTTTTTTAGCTAACTAAAAACTTTCTGTTCTCAAGGTCTGATCAGTGGTTTTCCTCTTGTGGTTAACCGTCTAAGGTCATGCTGAGATCATTTGCTTTTCTGGGTATCCAACCCTGACAGCTTTTATTTCCTGTTGACATTCTGTACTTTCACCAGGTAGTTATTCTTTAATTTCAAAGTCAGTATGTAGCCAAAGAGAAAATTTCCAAACAGAAAATACTGAACTGTCTGGTTAGCGCTTTTATCATGAATGTGTCTATACTAAGCTTGAAGTGACTTAAAATGATTTGAGAAAATGTAAACAGTCCTGAAAATAGGAAGTGGTCATGATGTCTCAAAAATGTGACTTCATCATTAGGAAGAGGGAGGTACCACTGTCATACACATATGATGCAACACTTCTTTGCAACAGTTAAACTTTTTTGTGTGTGCCCACACATCATTCGGTAGACATCCTGGGTCCTTTTAGGTGTTTGGCTAAATGGGTCCAGTGAGATAATGCATGAAATTGGTTAATCTCAGAAAAAGGTAATGGCTGAGGGCTAATTTCAGCTTTATATCTTGGCACACCCACTCCTACCCATTTCCTGTTGGCTAAAAAAAAAAATGCCTGCCTCTACCCACGTTCCTTTACTGAGTGAACCCAAACAAACACTCTCTTCACTCACTGCTTTCATATCTGCTCAAACACAGACATGGTGTAGGTAATGAGTAATGAGTGAGGTAGCTGTCTGAGACTTTAGGTCTGATGTAAAATAAAAAATTTTAAAAAAGCTAAAAATAGTCCTACACTTCCTGAAACTCCCCTCCTTTAGTAACATCAGAACTGGAGACCAGTTTTCTGCTAATACAAAACCCACCAGTATTAAACAATAACACTCAGTCAGTCTAAATACACACCCCCATTCACGCTTTACTGAGCTACAGGGTAGGACTGCCAGTGAGCTATTAGCCTTTTTTTAGAGTTTATTTTAGACAGTACTCTCTCCAGCTACTGCTCCACCCTGCTTGAAAAAGGTCACTTGACTGAAAGGCTGCCGCTGTGTTGCCAAGCTGCTCTGGACCCTTTAAATGGGCTTTTTACAACTTGCATCTCTGATTCACAAAGAACACTCAGTCAACACTGTTATGTTTCTGGTGCAAACACACAAGACACACAATCCATATAGGTCGAGTCAGATGCTCTCGCTTGCATCACAGCTGGCCAAGTTCATATCACTGGGAAACATCAACACGGAGCTGTAGATTCGTATGATGCGAAACCTTCTGTGGCTACCATAAAACATCTGTATGTATTAAACACTGAGGAAATGTAGACAGCATTTACAGTGTAGTTTGAACAAACAGAGACATCTGAGGACTCATTGGCAGACATGTACAGGTTATATGGCCTTGGGGAGAAAGTCAAAAGGACCAGAACAGGATAATGGTACCATAATGGAATAATAAACCATGTGGGTCAGTTTTATGAGCTTGCAAAGCAAAAGCCTCTCTATATGCACAAGGGTGCAGGGCTATTCTTCAGATCGGCTCCTTTTGTTTTTTTGAACGGCTGGATGAGCTTCTAAAAAGACGCACCCCCACTTCTAGCAAGATCTATACAAGTCATATTTGGGCTCAATTTCAATAGCAGGTACTGATATTTAATGCACATCACCACAAATTTAACTGATCGGTTCATCTGAACGCAACAAGTTTCCCAAAGTTGGTTCGGAATGCATTTTGAAAGCCGTCCAGATGTGGCAACAAATAGCAAACATTCCATTAAGTCCTGAGTGGCATGGAAGCTGAACAGAACCGCCACTGCAGATCCAGCTAATATCAATTCAGACTCCTTATCTGACATAGTGCCTTATTTGGCCAAGACTGACTGAGTATGATTAAAAAGTATAGTATAGTTATAGTAATAGCACAGCAATTCTGGTGAAAAGTGGTCAAGTGAAATGATCAACAAGCAAGAAGAGACACCTTTCACTGAGCGGGGGAATGTTGGTGGTCCAAATAGGTTCAAAAATTTGCCTCCGAGCAGACACACTCAGAAATGCGAACAGAACTGGCAAAAAGTGCTCGGACTTACAAATCACTGGCACCTTTAAAACCAGAAAGATCAACTGGTCCAGAACGTCCAGCATCAGACATAACTACTCTACGATTTACAACTTATCCTCACCAAAGGCCTATGTGGACAGGATTAGTGTCTCAGGGAGATGTTCATAATAGCATTATTACACATTATTACCATGATAATACTCTCACATCTGGATGGCAATTAACAAGAGGTGAGCAAGCTTCTATGGGGTTTTTTGTTTGCCTATGAATCCATATGCCTAGGGTTAGGGTTAATATCAATTAGTGGTTTCAATTTACAACACAATACAAGCCTGTAGGATTGTTTTGATTTCATTATTCATGTGTTATGCACAAGCATTTATTGTGGTTTATAATTGTCTCGGAGAATGAGGAAGAACAGCACTGACAAGTCCAATCCAGACGAAAATAAAACCACAGAGTAGCACCTGGAAATGATGAATTATTTCCAAATTCCCCATGTAAATCTAATCCCTTCCAAACAGAGCTCAGGAGTCTGTCGGTTTTAGATCTTACACCTGCCACTGCACGTCTTCATACCACTGTGAACGGAAGCCAGACAATATATAGGTGGCAAGCAGATAGTGAACAGGCTTCATGGAGACGCCATGAGCTGAGCCGAAACAGCCCTTTGTTCCAAAAACATCAACATAACATGACTTAGAGTTTACCGGTGCATTGTCAGTGGACAGCCAAATTATTCATTCATTCATCTTAAGTAACTGGCCAGGTTTCAGTGGATCCGGAGCGTTTCCTGGGAACACTGGGTATGAACTACACACAACTCCCCAATTTAGACTCAGCTAATCCACCTACATGTATGTTTTTCTGAGGATGGAGGAAACCGGAGAGAACCTGGAGGAAACCTTGACTCCACCCAGACAGCAACCTGAGCTCAGGATCGAACCAGGAACCCTGGAGCTGTGCCACCGTGCTGTCCTAACCAAATGAGAGTGTATTTCAAAGCAGTCAGCGGTGAGAGATCACACAGAATGAGGAACTAGTCCACTGTTTCACTGAGCATCAAAACTTCACAGTGATATTTCTCCACACACTTTGAATATTGGCAAATTCTTCTTACACAGCAGACTGAAGCACTTTTTGCGGTTCGTCTAACGTTTGGTAGACCCTGAATTCTAACAGCTCGATATTCCAGGTCTTTATTTAAAATAGACTAACACTATGTTAACACTGTACTGTGCATATAGACAAGTTGCCTGTAGTCAGGCTGTGCATGCTGACACGGCACACAAGGAATTAATATGGACCTTTTGTAAAGGAAACTTATTTAGCAAAAGTACTAGTGAACTATTAAATGAATAACATGATAGTGTTGAAGATCCACTCGATTTGGTGTCAAATGTAAAATAACACGACCTAAAAACTGCAAACGGATGGTATTAGGTGGGAATATTTTCAGTGCCTACAGATTCTTTTTTCTGGGAAAGTCACATGGTATGTCATAATAATGAGAACGTCTCTCATATCTTATGACTTTGTAACTCATAATTATGAGATACTATGTCATAATAATGAGAATATTTTCCCAAAATTTTGACGAGATAGTAAGTCATTACTATGAAAACTTAAGTCCTAATTATGAGATACAAGATAGGATCTCGTTATTATAAGACAGAAAGTCATAATGATGAGATCTCAACTGAGATAGTATCTCATAATTATGAATTTCTAAGCCATAATTATTAAATATGAGATAGGATCTCATTATTATGACAGAAAGTCATAATTATGAGATAGTAAGCCACAACTGAGATATGAGATAGGATCTCATTATTATGAGATAGAAAGTCATAATTGTGAGATACTAAGCCATAATTGAGATATGAGATACTCAGTTAATTATGAGATATGAGATAGGATCTCATTATGAGATAGAAAGTCATAATTATGAGATAGGATCTCATTATGAGATAGAAAGTCATAATGATAAGATCGCATTATGAGATAGAAAGTCGTAATTATGAGATACTAAGCCATAATTGAGATACGAGATACTAAGTCAATTGAGATAGGATCTCATTATGAGATAGAAAGTCATAATTATGAGATACTCTCTCAATAATGAGATCCTAAGTCATAATTATGAAAAACCTCCCATAGCTTTCAGGGCCTTGAGTATATTACTTTATAAAACATGCAGTTGAGGAATTTTATTCAGTAACATGTTTTTATCATAATGTGATATGATATCTTTATACTGTTTAAAAGTCTGGAGAAATCCCAAAAGTTCAACTCTGCTAGAAGGGAACAATGACCATAAAATAGTATAACAACATTAAGAACCGTTTGAGATTTGTTCCTGATCATTCAAAGGGCAGAAAATAATCCCAAAGCAGAGACAAACAGTGTTGTGTAAAGGCGTATAAAGGAAGCCAGTTAGGAAGTTTCATTAGTAGGCTGCTCAGTCATCTGGTGCCGGGAGCTCTTCACAAAACCCGCTGGTTATCAGGGCTGCACTACAACACACACCATCACAACACACACTAACACACACACGCTTCCCACACGTCCATATAGCATTTATAACGCCGGCCCACGTTAGCCCGCTGGCTATAGCTCTGTAAAAGACCCGTTCATGGAGGGAAGATGATGAGAAATGCCGAGCCAAAGCGTGCGCGCGCGCGCACACACACACACACACAGCTACAACCCCGACTGAGGTAAAAACACAACAGCTCATTTGGGTGCAGCGATGAAACTGTTGACACAAAAGCAAACCATACTACTTGGCTGCTACAACCCAGGTGAGCAAAATTCACCCCCAAGCACGATTCCCTGCCCCACAAGAAACACCAAGCTCCATTTGTGAAGGAAAAACGAGGCGAGCTCTTACCATTTTACTCAAGTCCATAGTTGAAAAGAGGCGTTGTGGAAGCGGTCACAAATTCAAGCCTGAATCCCTCTCTCTCTCAGTTCCCTGAAGAGAGAGAGAGAGAGAGAGAGAGAGAGAGAGAGAGAGACTGTGGGAGGGAGAGGAAACGAGAGAGGAAAAGAGGAGAGAATGGAGGCTAGAGGAGAGGCGGAAGGCTCCGTTAACTCAACATGTGCCCCGGTATTGTTGCCATCACCTCAGCCTCACTCTCACACTCCACACCGGTGCAAAGAAACGTCTAGAAAAACCGACCGCGGAAGACGAGACTACAGAACCGATTACAGCGATATTTAACCCGCAGGCCAAACAGCAACACCAACAGTCCTCTGATTACACAGGCTAAATGATAACAGCCCTCTTATTCTCTTTATTGTCCTCTTCACCCAAATATCACATGCATTGGGTTCTTTACAGCAGGTGAAACTATACTCCAGTCAACAACAAATTATCTTGAACGCGCCGACAGAACATTACACTTAACGCCTCAAAGTCTTCAACTTTTATAAACGATTGTTGACGCCCGGTGTTAGTGAACGCTGCCCTCGTGTGGCTGCAATCCGCCTTAAACTGGTTTTTTAAATGATTTGCAAACAGCACACTGAAGTATAATCTCTAGGAGTGTGTATAAGCTGAACAACTAGTACTGGTTTGTACAAGTGATAGAGTGGTCTAATTAGTAAGAAAACGGGCAATTTCTAAACATACACTTACCGGCCACTTTATTAGGTATACCCATACACCTGCTGTTTTATGCAGTTATCTAATCAGCCAATCCCTTGACAGCA
>JAOTRR010000056.1:12000642-12010930 GCA_028570945.1 Gogo arcuatus
AATGTTATTCAC
Organism: Gogo arcuatus; assembly: GCA_028570945.1. Classification (NCBI taxonomy): domain Eukaryota; kingdom Metazoa; phylum Chordata; class Actinopteri; order Siluriformes; family Anchariidae; genus Gogo; species Gogo arcuatus. Next base: position 12,000,655 of record JAOTRR010000056.1, read on the forward strand.
TTCACCTGTCAGTGGTCATAATGTTATGGCTGATCGGTGTGTAAGGCATAATATGTCCATTAATTTATTACATATATTTAATATATATATGTATGCTAAGAGCACACTATAACCCAACAACATCCAACTAGGATACCATGACACATGATATGGACAAGAATGCAGTAACTCTGAAATGTGATAAATTAAAACTAAATAAATATAAGAATAGGTCTTGAATGTAAACAATATTTAGGTCTCAACATGCGGCGTCATCGATGTGTCTTTATACGGGAATATTTTTTAAAATTTATGTCCTGCTAAGAAACTTGTGCCAAAACCCAAATGACTTCCTTTTCACTATTTATGCACCCTACTTAAACCATAACTGCCTTGTACACCCTACATCGGGCAAGACTCAGAAATGTGGCTAGGTAATGTGGTGGAAAATGTGCTGAATGTATTTACTCAAGTAAGATTAAAAAGTAATACAAATTAACTTGTAACAAGTACAGCTTAAAATTTTGAAGGCCGCTGCTGCTTGACACATTTGATGGCCGTCTAATTTAAAACGGAAGTGCTGAACTAGACACAGGCCTCCGCTTTTCATGAATTTCCAAGGAATTCTTCCTTTCTTCTTGCTTTTATGTTTTTTGGTACTCAGCCTAGCAGCAGTGTGGGTTTTTTTTTTTTTTTTTTTTTAAGGTCTAAAAGCTAACAATAGAAGTGTTTTGGTTGTACACGAGCATGTTTTTGGTCCTCCTCCTCTGTGACTTGTGCTTATACACATACAGATCCACCAGTTTATAAAGCAAAAATCTTTGCTGCTATTTATGGGTAAGGAAGGTTTATGGAGGTATTATTCCCAGCTTAAGCGCTTCGTGATGACCCGCATCATCATCATGATAAAATATGATTGCTAGTGCAGTCCTAGTTCCATTGAACACAGTAATACTAATGTCCTTGTCTAAGATAGACATGTGATTTAGCCTTCTGCTAGCTTTCTCCAAAACAGAACAGTCTTGAACTGAACTAAAGTGTTAGGAACTGTTCTCTACAAAGGATTCTTAGTTTGTGTTAATTGTGTATTATTTAACACAGGTTTCATCACAATGACGCCGCAGCTCTTCATCAACTACAAGATGAAGTCAGTGGCGCATCTTCCATGGAGGATGCTCACTTATAAGGCACTAAACACGTTCATAGATGACCTGTTTGCCTTTGTGATCAGAATGCCCATGATGTACAGAATAGGCTGTCTTCGAGATGGTATGTATGAGTGCTCCATGATTTTCTCTTTTTGTAACATCATTACTGGCCCTGTTTACACTTGGTTTTAAAATGCGTCTTGGGTGATCAGATCACAAGTGGACAGCGCTAAATACAAGTGTAAACAACCACCAAGACGCACTGTGATCCGATCACTCAAACCACTTCCCGAGGTGGTCTGGGACACATTTGATCACACCTTTTGTAGTGTAAATGCTAATGCGTCCCCGATAATGACATAACGGGAAAATACGTCATCAATGCAGGACGTAGTGGTTGTTTTGGTGACAGTGCACCAGTGCTGGAAAAAAATGGTGAGGAGCACTGATGTCCCTGGTTAGTGTGCAAGTGAAACCATTAATATATAAGCTAATATATTAGTTCTTGAAACTTTTGGTTTTTTTTATACAGCTAGCCCATGCTAAACAAATCTGGCACATGTCTAGTGACTGACATAATTGTGCGCTGGGCCCTTTGACCTTCTAGCAGAAGTGACGTAGGCAGTGATGAACTCTGAACATAAGTGGTTAGCTGGACACCATGATAGACAAGGTGTCAACGGCGATGTGTCTCAGCTGTCCACTTGCGATCTGATCGTCCAAGATGCATTTTAAAACCAAGGGCCATAATTTTGAAATCAGTAGCATTTTGCTATTAAGAGTTTGCCTGCTCTTACATTAAGACCTGATTTCATTCTTCAACAGATGTAGTGTTCTTCATCTACCTGTACCAGAGGTGGATCTACAGAGTGGATCCCAACCGCGTCAATGAATTTGGCACGAGTGGATTGGACCACAACAGAGAAAACTCAGCTCAGGCATCAGTGGGGGAGACAGCCAACACCGCCATCACAGATAAACCAGAGGAGGAGAAGAAAAACGATTAATGTGTTTTACACTCTCTCCCGTCTACTGAAGGTGTATCAAACATCTTCAAAGCTGAGTTTAATGTCTAATCATCAGGAAAGTGAACTGGAATATCGGTATTCTATAAAGGACACTGCGTGAAATTTCAGTTCATCTTTCCTCTTTTTGTATGAGATCTGCAACAACAAAAAAAATCTCATTTAATGTAGAATTCCTAATATTTTTCAATCTCCCACATTTTGCAGTCAAGGTGAAGTAAAAATGTGATGTACTGTATTGTATATTTTTGGGTTGGTTAACACTACCATTATGAAGATTTAATGAATAAGAAAGTCCCATTAGTGCAGATGGGCTTTTGCAGTACATGCTTCCCCCCTCCTCTGTGGATTCCTTGTCATCATCTTCTTTTCTCATTCCATGCCTGAGCAGTGTGTACCAGGACAGGGGTGAGTAGTGTGAGAGGAAGCAGCACCACTTCTGGAGAATGTGAGCTGCTCAACCTGTACACTACTCACTGAAGACTGTGAATTCTTTTTTTAAGGGTTGGTGTTCTAAGCTTGAACAACAAAATAAATGCAGCCGTGTAGGTATTAAAGTCATTATATTAACAAGTGTTAATAATGGTGATTCATACTATTTGTTTTTCAGCATCAGTTTTCTTTGTTCTAAGCCTGTACAGTCAGCTTGTGAAATCTAATTGTGCTGATGTCAAACAATAGCAGGAACTGTGGTCTTCAGCCTGAGCACGTCAGATTATATTTTCTTCCCCCTAGTTACTCTCACACACTCCAAAGCTGGCCCAGTGTGGCATATTAATATAGCTGCAGGCTCTGATGCGTGCAAGACCTAAAGTAGTCTGAATATTTTGAAGACAAAATGTCTTCTTTGTCTTGCTTTTTTTTTTTCCCTCTAAAATTGGAATTGTTGGCCTTTTATTTTGGTACACTAAAGATTGATCACTCATGTTTCTAGTAAAGCATAAGTGCAGTTTAAAGATGTGATGCAGAACTTTCTTTGTGTGGGATGTTTTCTTCTAGGCTCCTTACAAATTTGATAAGTGGGCTTACTCATAAATATGGGAGGGGCACAGAAATGCTTTGCCCGAGCAGTCTGAAACTTACAACCGAGATCTCTGGCCTTGTGAGGACCAGCACACCTGCTCCAACTCAGCAAGGGTTTAGCTGTTAGATCAGGTGTGTGTCAGTAATAGGATGAACTCCGAAGTCTGACTCCTCAGCACTCCAGCACATAATCCCTAGCTTTAGAGAGAGCAGAGATACAAGACCACTGTGTACATGAAAAAAAGTTTTAATCAAATCCAATTTAAATCCAAATGTCAAACAGCAAATGCACACTTACAAGTTATTTATACGTCGACCCTTATTTACAATAATTAGACAAAAAGTGGTCAGTGCAAAGGAATTTTAAGATCATATTAAAATAATAGAAGGGTTCACTTTGTCTTAAGCTACACACAGCCGCCGTGACTGTTAAACAGGATTACAGAGCAGGTAAACACGAGAGGACGCGCTAAATGCATCAAGTCCAACAGATCGCGTTTATTTCAGACCTACTGTTTCGGACAGGAGCAAGGTTTAAAGTTTTAAAGCTCATGGGGGAAACTCGCAGAGCTCTGTAAGGAGCTGCCCTGCGCTCGGTCTGTGGCTCGGTTCCGCGCTCCAGCAGCGACTGAGGAGCTCCTTGAACGAGCGGCCCGGTCCGGACCGACTGAACACGTGCTTGTTTAGATCAGGGCGCAGGCTGAAGGCGACTACGGCGTACAGGACGTGCTGTCGCTCACCTTCATAGGGCGGCTCCCGGGTGAGCAGCTGCCAGAGAGTGACGCCGAAAGAGTAGATATCCGCTGCGGGTGTTACGCCCTCACCCCGGAGGAGTTCGGGCGCTCGGTGTGTGTACGTGCCGCCGATCTCCATCCGGCGAGCCGAGGCATCGGGATCGTGCACGAGTTCCACTTTTAACGAGCAACCGAAATCCGCCAGCTTGCACACGCCTGCCCGGGACACGATGACGTTTGCGGGTTTCAGGTCCAAGTGCACGACGCCGTGGGCGTGCAGGTGGCGAAGGGCGCGCGCCACGTCGGCTGCGTAACGCACGCAGGATTCAGGGCGCAGCGGCTCGGCGGCGCTGTAGATCACCTGCTGCAGGTTCACATCGCCCGCGTACTCCATGATGATGGTGCCGATGACGCTGTCGCCGCTCGTGCCGAAGAGGGCGTTGCCGTTGGCCTGTGTGCTGGCGGCGATCACCCGCACCAGGTTCTCGTGGCGCAGGTGCGCCGCGTTCAGCTCGGCCCAGAAACTCTGCCGCGAGGCCAGCTTGTTCTTGGCGCACTTGACGCGCTTCACCGCCACAGTCTCACCGAAGTACGCAGCTCTGAACACCAGGCCGAATCCGCCAGAGCCGATGGGCTCCAGGTCACAGAGCTCGTGCCAGTGGATCACAGAAGACCAGAGTCTGCACGCGAGCTTCCTGTGGAACGCACTGACCGGAACACGAAGAGTCGCGTCTCGTGACGGTTTAGTAAGAGGGCTGCTGCAGACGCCCAGCTTGAGACCGAAGTCTCTCGGGAGAAGGCGCGTCACGGGGATCGGGGACGGCATGGTGGTGGCGGTGGTGAGCAGGAGGACCTGTCCTGTCCTGCACAGCGCACTTACAAGCACTTTGGATTTGCTTCCCTCACTGTGTTGCCAGATTGGTTGTCTACTCTACTGGCCTTTTTTTTTTAAATCTTTTTTTTTAATGGAATAGTAATGATTTTATTTTTTCTTAAACTGATTGATATTCTTGAATACGACTTAATGGAATTTTACATTAGATTTTATAATGGTTCATAGTCAACGTAGCAGGTTTTAAAACAGCCGGACTCGTGCTGTACGGTATGAACGAGTCCAATCTGGCAACCCGATTTGGCCAGGTGATCATGTTTGACTAAGTCACGTGACTTCCTGCGGCCCGGACATTGGTTGAGTCCTGAATGACCTCATACTGCTTATATAAACACACCGGGGGGGGGGGAATGCCTAGTTAGTACGGAGCCCATAAAGTCCCCAATGGTGGTGTGTTTTTAATTTTGTGGGAACAAGTTATTATCTCGTGTGCCTAAGATATTTATTAAAAAAAAAAAAAAAAAAACTTTCGGTACTGCAGGGGCTCTGTAGCTTTGTAGCTTTGTAGCTACTGCCTAGTAGTGCGTTATACATCCATGAAGCCACCTGAGGTGTTATGAGTGTTAGATGGACTAATTATAGTTTTGCTTTATTACAGTCACAGGGCTTCAGACAGACTGCAGGAGTGGAACTTAACACACTTATCATTATTCATATTAACTAATGACTGAGCCATTAACGAAGCAGCCTACACGCAGAGGCAGTGACTGGAAGAGTAGCACTGATGACGGTTTATAATTTATTCCAGTAGAATTGCGCTTTCGACATTTATTTTCTTTAGGGAGCTATTCAAAACTCGCTAACACATGACATCACACACCTGCGGTACTGAAAGTCTGCTTTTTCGTGGAACTGTTACACACTCCTCCCTCCCCCACCAAGGGACGACTGGTTTTGTATGTAAACGTGTAAAACGCACCGTAGCAGCTCTTTGCCTGCCGTTAGTGCGTTACCATGGCGACGGTTTTAGGGGGATCCCCGACGGTGACGTAAGGGGACTTCCACGCAGCTTATTTGAACGTGATTGAAAAGTGAAAGATCTACAAAACCTTGAGACACACCGAATCGCACGAGGAGAGAGGTGTGTGTGTAATGAGCAGAAGCTGTTTTCTGTAGCGAACACACACACACACACACACACACACACACACACCTACATAGCCTTGAAAACAACCCACTGGAGTTTAGTAATAAAGCAGCAGAGCAGGCGGAAATGAGTGTGTTGTGTAGAGCACTATAGTGATAGTGATAGTGATAGTGTAGTCTAGCCTCCTCTCTGGGACCTCAGACGAACCTGGAATCGTTTTACGAGGACGAACATTTTAAAAAAAAACACATTTTCTCCACCTGACTTCACCTTGCCATGAAAGTAATGAACGGATCTATTCATAACGGCACGCTTGGGGCAGAAGGTAAGTTTTAAACTTGTAACTTCTTTTATTAGGGTAATTGTGTGAAATGTAACGCCTAGACCTAGCTAAATGCGAGGTATGGCTACTTTGTAAACCAGTAGAAAGCTGAGAAGAGGAAAATGGCGACACTCAGTGAGTGTAGGTTTCTTCTCAGAGACAGCAGCCCTGACATAAACATGTAAACAATAGGCTGTACATCAACATCCTATATACTGTAGGTCATATAAGCCGCCATTTTATCACCGTGGACTGTTCGCTGTGAAATTAAACGGCTATTTTCCACACCGCAGTGTAAAAAGACAAATGTATAGGCTAATTCTCTGTCAGAAATCTATCCCTGGTGTCTTTATGGCTTGTTGAGCTTGTTGACATTGGTATGACACGCGCTGCCATATTTGGGAAGGGCAAATATAGATGACACTGCATCTATAGCATTACCAACTTTCAGTTTCACTTTGTTAGCCTGTCTGTGGATGTCCATGTCTCTAACACATCTTTGTTTTCTCTTTTTCTTTCCTAGATTTAGACCTCGGTGAGTCCTCTCATTAAGTCACCATTCTCTGTCAGTTTTGAAGTATAGCTGCTTTAAGTCACCATGCTTTATTGTAGCACAAACTAAAGAAAAAAACAATGTCTTTCTTGATTATGAAGCATATGTAGCTTTTACTCAGACACTCTACAAATATTTAGGTTCATTAAAGGCTCTGGTACTGAGTCCCGAAAGGTGCTTTTTTTCTTCTTCTTATTTTCTTGTGGGCACAAGTTATTATCTTGTGTGTGCAGTAAGAAGATAATTTTGTGCACACAATAAGAGTATTATCTTATTGTGCGTACAAGTTATTATCTTATTGTATAAGATATCTTGTGCACACAATAAGACAATAACTTGTGTGAACAATAAGACAATTATCTTGTGCGAACAATGAGATAATAATAAAAAAAAATCGCCTTTCAGGACATTAGGGGCTCTGTACTCTGGAGTGTTTCTCTATCAGTGTTTCCCTGTAGAAATGGATTCTGAGTAGAACCCTTAATGCAATCTAAGTACCCTAAATTATCCAATGAACCCTTAAAGAACCCTTGAAGAATCTTTTTTCTAAGTGTGCATTAGCAAAGCAGTGTTGTGCTTGATAAATTTTTGCATCACAAGCCTTGTTATCTGTATGTTTCTCTCTATCGATCAATCGATCTACAGAGCTCATAGATGAATTCCTATTGGAGAATTCGGCTAAAGAGAGGCTCCCAGGCCCTCCTCCTCCACCTGCAGACTCTGACGATCAGCTTCACATCCCGACAGCAATGACCGGACGTAGTTCTTCTCCAGTGCTGGTCTCCAGATGTACAGCCTCCAAGGTCAGCAACAATATTGTACTTTGTTTGAAAATCCTCAGGTTTTGCTCAGTAAATCAAGGCTGTTATGCCATTAGTCTGCAAAGCAAATCCAGGGGTGGTCTATGATATTTATTTTTTAAATGTAGTTCAGTGGTGAAAATCACCAAAATAAAAATCACTGTATAAATTATCAAAGTTATTTGGTTTATTATTGAGTTCTTATAATTATTGTCCTGTTTGACTGGTCCTTCTGATTTAGGCCAAACCTCATTCAAAAATGAGTCTAGGTCTAAAAAATAATGTCAAACGTTTCAGGAATAGAAGGCTCTACTGTTTTAATGCGTAAACAAAATATTATTACACACATGTCAAAATTGTTCCTGACATAATTCTGTATTGAGGAGGCCATTAAAGGTGTCTCTTGTTACAAAGAGTTTGAGAACCCGTGACCTAATGTGTTTAAATATTAGTAAGGCATCAGAAGTGGATATCTGATGAACTGATAATGCCATAATACTATTGCTTTGCTACTGGACATGCTTTTTGCAGTTTTCTGAGGTGCAGTGTGTGCAGTTCGTCCATCTACTTTTGCTTTCTGTACATTTACAGCAATAAGCTTTTCATAAGAAGAGCAACCAAAAGAATTTCAATCTGCAGTTTTCTGTGTGTCAGCTGTGCAAATGACAAACAAAAGACTTTGAAAGACTGTAACTATGACAATTTGGCAGATACTTAAAAGGGAGGCCTTTAAAGGATTTGTGCAATCAACCCACAAAGATGTTAAAGGGGGGAAAAATAAGAAAAGTTTCCAACTGACTATAAAGCTTCTTTGGGGTGTGATGATACAGTCCCTTAATTTCCATGGTAGAATCTGAGATGTGATGGCAGGTCAGGGTCAGAATGGGGAAAAATATGTAACGTACATTTTCACTAAGGAGCATTTTAGGAGAGCAGACTAGCGTTGTAATCTGACGCCTTGTTTCAGTTGATGATCTCTGCCTCATGTGCGCCTCTCCTGGCAAAAAGAGCATGCATATAACAGCCCCTCCTCTCTTCATTCTCATTGGCTGTTAATGCTTCTGCATGAGTTTCCTGTTTCTTCACCGTGCTCCTCCTGGCTCTTGTTAGCTGCTCTTTGTGCAGGCCATCTGCGTTCTTCCTCAGGCATGTCCAGACGTTTTCTCTCTTTCTCATGCTGAACTGTTGCTCTGTCAGCCGCCTGGACCTAACAAACTCTTGCTTTCGGTTTTCTAGCTACTGGTTTTTGTACTTTGTCGCTACGCCATTGATTTGTGACTTTGAAATGCTGACCTAAATAGGCCGTTAGAAGAGTTGTTTATTTTTTTCCTCTGACTTACATTCCTGCTTTTCTTCTTCTTCTTCTTCTTCCTCCTCCTCCTCCTCCTCCTCCTCCTGCACAAAACACTCTCTCTCTCTCTCTCTCTCTCTCTATCTCTCTCTCTTCACACAGCTCTATTTGTTTTTTGTGGCAGACTAAAAAATTTGACATGAAAACTTTTATTGTGTTTATTTTAACAGTCAGTACAAGAATCTTTTACAGTATGCCAGGGCATGATGCGGGGGGAAAAACTATTCCTTGAATTTTAAGTATTACAAATGGCTATGTTAAACACACAGTTTTGAATTCATTTAGAGTTGTGTTTAGCAAATCTTTGTTTTTGATTACTCAAGAATGATAAGAGCTTGGATGTAAAAGCACAGCCTTTAATTAATGTGATTTTAAGTGCTTTTCTTGCACTGGTTCACCTATCAAACATCAAGATCCATCAAGTCTATCCCAAAAAATGTTGTTTGTGGTTATATTTGACATTAATGCTGTGTATCTGTCCATCATTTTTAATTTCTACCTTGCCCTAACTTCTCTCTCTTGTTCTGTCTCCAATTGGTAGAATTTTGACATGTTCTCTTCAGCCAACATGTCAGCACTTACATCATCTCGTGGCTCTAGAGGCCAGCGGCGCAGTACAGTTTCAGCATTGGCTCCATGTGTGCGTCCTCAGCACACAGACACTGAACAGCTGGAGCAGCTGCTGGACAAACCAGAGCTGGTGGTGGTGGAACAGCCCAAGGAGCGCGGCATGAGGTTCCGCTATGAGTGTGAGGGCCGATCGGCTGGTAGCATCCTGGGAGCCTCAAGCACTGATGTCAACAAGACGGTGCCTGCCATTGAGGTGGGTGCAGGAACATAACCACCGTGTGTGTTTGGGTGGATATGTATGTTTTTTTGTTGTTGTTGTTGTTGTTGTTTGTTTTTTCTAATTCAAGTATAATCTATAGCTACATCTATAAACTAAGAGAGATTGTTAGTGAAAGAAAATGTCAGAAAAGCAACAAATGGCAACAAGGATACAGTAGATACAGCTTTCATGTGGTGATCATTTTAAAGGTTTTTCATGGAAAGGGGGATACGTTTGGAATATTAACGGATCATCGTTGCTGAAATTGTCTTCTTGTAGATTACACATCAAATTATTCTTTTATTCTTATTTATTTTGTACTCATGAAATATAAACAGTGCCCATGAGACCATATTTAAGGGGAGGGGAGTTGAGTGAACGAACAACACTTTCCCCCTCACGCTGTATGATGGCTAGAGAAGGCTAGAGAAGGCCAGAGAAGGCCAGAGAAGCGGCTTTGGGCCCGAAGGGTCACCAGTTCCAGGACTGGCAAGAAGAAAATGTGAGGGGAGTTGAGTGAACAAACAACACTT
>JAOTRR010000056.1:12028778-12040114 GCA_028570945.1 Gogo arcuatus
TCTGTTTTTATTTACGTTTTACACAGCATCCCAACGTTTTTGGAATTGGGCTTGTGCTTTCTTTTCTATGTTTTAGTCATTATATAGTAAATTATTTGTCTTCATAGAGAAAAAACACCACAATAAAGGTTAAAAATACTTATTTTAAAATAAATATCATAGATTTAAATATGATGGAATGTTTCAGTATATTTAGTGCGAGTCACAGGGTAGTAAATGGACGTAACAGCATGGGTAATATGTTTCTTTTAAAAGCAACAAGTAATACATAATGGAGACACAGGGTGTCAAAAATGGAGCTGGAATGAAAACAATTGTCAGTTACTTTGTGTTTTCATTGGGAGGATTTGGTTCAGCATTTTAGGATATTTGATAAATGTTTCTTGTTAGTTTCTTTTACATTTTGCATACTTGTCATTTCACTGCTCCATTGCTTTCTAATGTGATTTTATGAGCATAGATTGAACAATGAATACTATTTTATATAATCTGATGATAAAATGTCTATAAAATGATTTACATTTACATTACAGATGGAGCGATATCTTGCTATTTTGTAATAAAGTAAGTGAAAGTAAGTGAAACATCTTAATCTCGGACAGACAGACAGACAGACAAAAAGCATATTTATGAATGAGTTATTATAGTTATTAGCCTGTTTAGACTGGTTACATGAATTGAATTCGTTTGATCCAAAAACAAGTCAGCCTATAAATAATGTCGACTTGGATCTACAGTCCAAATATTATTGTACACATTCACATAATGAGCGTAATATGTTAAAAGTTGGACTGTTGGATAAAAATAATCTGTTCTGAGAGGGTCCAGGGAATTTAATCTGCAAAATGTTTGCGAACCTCTGGTCTAGATACTAAAGAACAACCCAAATAAGAACAAGAAAAAATGTATTTCTAAATTGTTTTCATAAACTAGTGAAGATCATGAGCAATCCTCTTGACAAGCTGTTTCAGAACAAAATGCTTGCTCAGCAATTTCTGTGTTTTAAGTCATTTATTGTGTTGTTAGAAACAACTGAAGTTGCAAATAGGAATGGATAATTTGGTAATATAATATCAATATTGTAATATATTGATATGTCACAGTAGACTTATTCAGGGTATTCTCTCAGGCATCATGACATCTTTATCTGAGATTATTAAAAAACAACAAAAAAAAAAAAACTGATTGGAAGCATTAGGTGATAAATGATAACTGTAGATCAGTTATCAGTTTTGTTATTCATATGGTATTTCTAGACATTAAATAATCATCAAACTCAACGCAAAACTACTGTTCTGTTGGCAGCTGCTCCATATATATCATGATATATTGTTTATCATAGAAGTGTCTTCAAGTATCATATGATAAAATGATATCACCCACTGGACTGTAATCTAACTTAGTGAAATCAGTGATACTGGCTTGAACATGTACAGCTGTCAACTTTTCACATCTCTACCTCTAGATGTGTGCTGAAATAATAATGAAAAAAAAAAATTCTCGTGGTAAAAAAGTGTAGTGTATTAAATTGTCATCTGGAGTCAAAGCCATATCAGCCTCCTTTAAAAGACATCTTTATTTTGCAAGGAAATAAATTATACAACATAAAAAAGAACTTATTTGAAGAGAAATAAACATATGGTTTACACCAAACCGGTTCACCCTGACTGCATGATGAACATCCACTCGAGCACCCCACAGCTCCACTCACTGCACATAGTGGCACACATTGACAGGAATTCAGCGGGGGATTAAAAACTCAAGTCTTTATGTTTACAGCTGTCAGGTCTGCACAACTTAGAGATGTAGATGATCCTAGGCAGTAATGCATGTTTAATAAGTAAACTCATTTTTTTGTCATGTTGGTGCTGTTTCAAAATAAGCATACTTTAAATTCTTGCCATCATTTTCCTAAAGACAAAAAACTGTCAAGTGCAGAAAATTACTCTCTCTCTCTCTCTCTCTCTCTCACTCACCTCACTCAGCAATTAACACTGAAAATTAATCATTTGACTCTACTCGAATCTTAAGACACAAAAGAAAATGAATACTGATTATATGCTTCACTGCAGCCTTTTCACGTCTGGATGGAGTGGGAGGTGTGTGAAAAGTGAACAAGACACAAAAACAGCCTCCGAAAACTTGTTACGATATAAAAGGGGCTGAACACAAATGCCAGGTTTGGATAAAGACGCTTTTGTGGATTTAGGTGTAAGATCAACTGAAGCTACTTCAAGGTCTATTGTTTTATAAATTGTAGGACACAGGATACAGGCGGAGCATCCAGTGCTGGCGCTTCACAACACAAATCACATACCATGACTTCAGCCTTCTGCTGCTTTCAATCTGACACGACTCTCAGTGTCCTACATTAAAACACAACATCCTCACATTAATGTATGACTGCAGCACTCCTCATGTGCTACATCCCCTACAGATTTTATTTAAACAGTTATTATGAAGTTATTAAAACAAGTTGAAAAATATTAACAATGTGTCTGGAACTACTTTCTTCTTGCCTTGTGTTGTAAAAAAAAAAAAAAAAAAAAGAAAGAAAAAAGTTTGCTTTGGGTAAATATTTGCGTAGTAATTTCTACATTTAAATGCATTTCCATCAAATTTTAATGTCAAATATGCTTGCAAAAATAGTTCAATAAGCTTGATTTAATAAACCATTCGCTCACTAGGTAGTTCAGATAAATTTAAACATCATCTTAGTGTCACTACTTAATGGAAACCTTACAAACCATGTATGCCAAATTCAACAATTTCATAATGTAGAAACCTAAACAAAATCAGAAATATTACACACCAGTCAAACACTAAGGAGATGCTGTAAATGTCATCTGCAGTTTAGGAAACAAACAGATCGTCGATCAATTAACGTACATATAAACACGTATTTATGCTCTCTCTCACTTTTTAACTGGCCTCTTTAAGAGAGTTTTGACGTAAGTTCTCCTGCTGTGGTGTGTGGGTTTCCTCCAGGTTCCTCCCACCTCCCAAAACAACACAGGATTGGCTATTCTAGCTGTGAATGAGTGTGTTAAAGTGTATTATACCCTGCGATGGACTGACATTCCATAAGGGGTGTGTTCCCACCTTGCACCCAATGTTCCTGGGATAGGTTCCAGAGCCACCGTGACCCCAACCTGGATAAAGTGCTTCCTGAAGGTGAATGAATGAGTGACGTATCAGTCTGTTGTGTTTACAGATGAAGCAACTGTCTCTGTATGTGTTTCGGCTTTTCCTGTCTGGTCTGCGACTGGACACTCTTTCATATTTGCAATGATAGCATGTTGATTCATTTGGCTCAGGATTTTATAATGATTAGTAAATTATATAAACATGTACAAATAAACCCTGTATGTAACCTATTTAACTGTACACACGGTATCTCTCTCCAGATTGAAAGCAGACTTTAAAAAAAATAGTGTGGGAATTAATACTGAAACATGTTGATTTGAAATGTGTCTCTCATATACGTGTTAATTCACAAAAATGTTGCTTTATGGAATATTTAATGATTTTTTTTTTCCATCATCACAGGTCCAAATGACCTCAGTTATCAAGAAGGTAATTTAAAGCACTTGCTAGCGTAGGTCACTGTATACAACCCAACTAATGACTGGTGTGAAAGGTTTTTGAAAAAGGCCGTGTAGACAACGAGAAATGTTTTAAATGATTTCGTCAATTATAGCAAACATCACATATCTCACAAATCCGATAACGGAAAACAGTATCACTCTTACACTGCTCAAATTTGTTAAAGTGTGAGGAGGCTGTGGTGTAAAAAAATTACATGATTTAGAAACAGAGTAATGATATCTGTCAGAAGGAACTGATCCTAAATGAGCGAGTAAAAGTGAAATACAATAGAAAATATTCCCTATATACTTTCTGTATAATGATAACATTAATCCTTCCATGTTGACAATGTGCAAGGGCGTAAAGCACTCCAGTGTCGAGAGCCGCTTCGTGAAATCAAACCGTTCTGACAACACAGCTGTCCCCGATTAACTCACTGAGACGCCAACGTGTCTTGAAGAGGCTTGAAGGTCAACGGAAGAGGAGTAATAGTATCGCCGGGGCAAGTCGAAACAAAACAAGTCTGATAACGGAACAGACGCCTGCTAAACCCCACACCGTACAGCAGAACTGCAGAGTGTATATCCAACTGTAACTGTATCTGACATTGTGTAGGCCAGAATGAAGTCGATAATAATGAATAAAGGGGAACTTCTCTGTGATATCAAGATGGCTGCCTTACAGCACAATACACCGTCATCAACTAGCCAAGTTTGAAATATTCTTAATAGAAAGAAACCAAAGCAACACAGAACAGATGACAGGAACACGTCCAAGCTGAATGTGTGGCAGAATGCGTAAAGTGCTAACGCTCCAGTCCACCATCCTGGTGACGGAGCTCCCATGTGGCTGCAGTGTGAGCTTTTGGGCCAGGCTGAGAGCTGAGCTGGAGAGAAGAGTGGACACAGCCTGGACCAGACAAGGACACACACACACACATTCTCTCACAAACACGGCACACACAAACAAGTCCTCAGATGACACACATTCCCACCGACAGCATGCTGTTGATGTCGACACTCACAAAAAAAGGCAAACCACCCACCATGCATACTGACTACCTGTTGGCAAAAATAGAGTTCATTTTTTTTTTTGTTTTGTTTTTCCTTTGAAATCTCCCATCCTCATCTCAGGTTTCTTTACTGTAAGGTAAGGCAGGGATTTTTCTTGAAAACAAGCTATTCTGGTGTGTGACTGTCGTGTAAAACAAGCCCATCACTCCACGAGAAGATCAGCAGCCAGCTTGGTTGCTCCATTGTGTCAGCACTCCTCTCCCACTGCTGAGCCGCTGCATGTTCACGGTCTTCATCTTGATTGGAACGATAAGCATTTCCAGCGTAAACCTCAGTGCTATGCCATGTAGATGAAGGTGTTAATGTCTGACTCATCCCGCTTGATGTACTTGTGCTCAATCAGCCACTCAATCTGCTCCTTGATCATCTTTTTCTGGGGAAGGAACATGTTCTTCAGGATCTCCACCAGCTCGGTCTGTAGCTGGGCATTAGTGATCTTCTTTCGCATCTTCATAATTTGAATAATGGCCTCCTAAAACATTAAAAGTGAGAAAAACTGTAACAAAACAAACCTCCCTTGGTGAAAAAAACCCAGCACACCATTGCATTCAGTTGAAATCTCTAACAGTCCAGTTACATAACATTCCTTTCTTACAAATAAGTAAACAAGGTACCTTTAAATGTTTAACCCATTCGAGATTAGTTTATGGCTACAAAATTGAACATTTTGAGCAGTTATATTTTGTTCAATACTTCTAGAGCTGTAGGCATTCTCTGGTCCAATGAGCTGCCAAATAATTTAAATTAATGCATGTAAATAATTGGATAAACTACAACAGAGTGTATGTTACAGAAGCTGCATTGGTTCATACTTATAAAACTGGTGTCACTCAAGTATGGCCATTTCCTCATGTTAATCGGCTCTGCAACTGTTAGTTTCGATCTATTAAAATACTTAACCAGGTCCACATCTGGACTGCACTCTGCCAGTTGGTGACCCCTGCCGTAGTTTATGAAATCAACATTATGAACTTCCAGTAGTTATGAAACATTTTCCCCTGAAATGATTACGTACCTGTGTTCTTAATATTCTTAGTTGAACAATGCCTTCATTCTCCTCTTCTCTCATTCGCTCTGTTGTCAACTGTAGACGGCCAATCAAGTTAATCTTCCCCCTCTTCTGCACCTTAGAGTTTTTTCTGATGAGCAAAACAGTGAACACTGTAGTACCAGGACTCTATTTAACCCATTTATCCTGATAATCAACGTATGACAAAAATAATATAATGAATTTAAATAGATACATACATCAAGGAGAATTCCTGGTTAACAAAGAACAATGTACTATCTGTGAAGTCTTTGGGAGAGCTCACTTGAGGTTCATATGAAAGCACCTGCCGTTTGAGTTTTGGGAAGGCAACAAGAGACTAAAGGGAGAGAGATAAAGACAGCAAAAGTCAACACGGTGCTTAAAACCATCAACTACATAGATATGACTTAAACATGACAATTGTGCGTACTACCTCAACAACTAACCACTGCATTCAGAAATTATTCAAACCCTTTCACTTTTTCCTAATTTTGTTACCTTACACCCTTACTATAAAATGAATTAGTGTTTTCCCCCAATTCTCTGCAAAAATACTCCATAATGAAAAATCATGAACCATTTAAAAACTGAGGTATGACATTTACACAAGCATTCAGACTCTTTATTCAGTATTTTGTTTAGACACCTAAGCAGCCATTTTCTGAAGAACCTTTCAGTCTGTCAGGTTGGATGGGGACAGTCACTATACCGCTATTTTCAGGTCCCTTCAGAAATACGATTTTCAATCAGGTTCAAGTTTGTCCGCTCAAGAGCATTCATGGAAGCCATTCCCGTAGCTGTGTGTTTTGAGCCACTGTCATGTTGGAACTGGAAGTCCTGAGCTCTCTTCAGCAGATGAGGTCCCTCATCCCCTCCAAGTTTCCCAGTCCCTGCTGCTCCTGGGATGGAACTGGTCATGTGATGAGCCCTGCAGTGCTAAGCACATGTAGTGCTTAGCTTACAGGCCATAGTGTTCAATCTTGATTTCATCAGACCACAGAATCTTGATTTTCATGGCCCGAGAGTTCGTCAGGTGCCTTTTGGCAAACTCCAAATGAGCCATAACGTGCCTACTGAAGAGTCATTTCTGTCTGGCCACTTGACTATAAAGGCCTGATTGGTGGAGCGCTGCACAGACGACTACCCCTCTGGCCAGTTCTTATATTTTTCTCCACACAGGACTTCTGGAGCTCCATCAGAGTGGCCTTAAGGTTCTTGGTCACCTCCCTGACTAAAGCTCTTGTTGCCATTTGCTCAATTTGGCTGGGCTCCAGCTCTAGGATTTGCTTTGTTCTATTTAAGAATGATGGATGCAGCCAGCGTTCTTCAAGACCTTTAAAACTGCAGATGCTAGACGTTTTCAGATCCCTTCCCCAATCCTGTCTCTGAGGTCTACAGACAATTCCTTTGGGTTGTAACCCTGCTCTCCCATGCAGACGTGTGCCTATCCAAATGATGTCCCAATAAACTGAATGTACAGGTTACAATGAATTTAAAACACCAAGAAAACTATTTACTATGGAGTATCTTGTGCAGAATGATGAGGAAAACATGAAATTAATCAATTTTAGAATAATGCCGTAATGTAACAAAATTAGTTTTTGAATGCATTGTATAATTTATACATACATTTTTTGGCTTAAAGTGTGTGGGACACCTGACCATCACACCCATATGAGCTTTTCCAAAAAACTTTTAAAACACAACTGTTTAGAATGTCTTTGGATACTGTAGCATAATTTCCCTTCACTGGAACTAAGAGGCTCAAACCTGTTCCAGAATGACAATGCCCCTGTGCACAAATGGCCCTTTTCCACTGCATGGCACCAGCTCAACTCGACTCTACTCCCTTTTTTGGTTTTCCATCAGGCCAAGTTGTGGATAGCACCTAGTAACCAGTATTTTTTTGGCATCACCTCCGTCGAAGTTCCAAGCGAGTTGAGGTGATACCAAAAGATGACATGAAAACACCACGGACTACTGATTGGTCTGAGAGAATTGTATCACTGTGTCATCATTGTGCGAGACAGGAAGTCCTGAACAAACCCTCCATTTTTAAATACGTGTTATATTTATTCATTATACTTCACCGATTATGTGTTTTCACCGCTTACGTGCATATCTGTGCATGCACATGAAATAGTGTTACGTAACACAGAAATATACACAATTTATCATTGTGTATCTAACGCGTTTTGTTAAACAAAAAAACGGTGTAAAAAAGCTGCGTCCAAACTGTCAGGACATAAATGGTAACATAATGGGGTAATGGTTTAGGCAAAATATTAGTACAGGCTGGCCAATTTTAAATGAGTTACCTGCAGCAAAACTTTCCCCAAATAAAACATGCCGAGCAGGGATGCGAATCTGCGTTCTCCGAGTGAAAGCCCTGTGCTTTAACTATCACACCATTTTAACGTATAAATTGCGGCTTTTTTGCTGCTTGTAAACTGATGGCACTTTTTATGCCGTTACCATTATTTCTTGTCAGTTTAGACGCAACTTTTTATGCCTTGTTTTTGTTTGTCTATTTAATAAAACGCGCTAGAAACGTGACGAATTGTGGCAACTTCAGCTTGACATAACACCATTTCTCGTGCATACACAAACATGCGCGTGTGTAGTAGTATTAATAATAACAAAGATGTTCCTGTGCATGTCGTGTCGAAGATGACGTCACTGCAGCTTTATGCGGCATCACTATGACGACCAGCTGTAGTGGAAAACGAACTGCTGATACTAAAAGCAAGTAGAGTCGAGCCAGTACTATGCAGTGGAAAAGGGCCAAAAGAGAGGTCCATTAAGACATGGTATGCCAAGGCTGGAGTGGAAGAACTTGAGTGGCCTTAACAGAGCCCTGACTTCAATCCCACTGAACAGCTTTGGGATGAACTGGAATGAAATGGACCATGAAATGAACACAAATCCCCACAGCCACACTCCAAAATCTAGTGGAAAGCCTTCCCAGAAGAGTGGAGGTTATCAAAACAGCAAAGAGGGAATAAACCTGAAATGGGATGTTCAACAAGAACAAATGGGTGTGATTGGTCAGGTGTGCACACACTTTTGGCCATATAGCGTACACTATCTAGTTATGATGTCACTTATTTAACTGCTGGCTTATGCAGTTAGTCATTATTTAACACAGATGCCTTACATTCAATTTGTACATTCTTCCTCAAACCTTGTCACAGTATATAAGCAGCAGAAAATAAGCAACACTGTCTTGTAGAACAACAGAACTGATTTGACTTAAGGCCCTAAAATTGTGAAAACTGTCTTCACTAAAACTGATGGCCCACACAGTCTAGCCTGAAAAATTCCACAGGCCAACTCTGCACTTTGCTCGTCCACCCCTCACCCAGAGTGTGCGTCTCAGCTCTGCATCAGGCAGCTCAGTGGCAAGCTTCAGGTTCTCAAAACTGATCTTCTCTCTGGGTCTTTGGTTCCAGGCGAAAAGAACAGCCAGCTGGAAGGTTGTGACCTCCAAGTCATACTGACCCACTTCATTCTTAAATGTAATCTGTGGCAAAAATAAATAAATAAATAAAGATGATATACTTATTGGAAGTCACTGCTTCAAGTAAAATTTACAGAGGCAAAAAAAATAAAAAAAATAAAAAAATAAAATAATAATTAAAAAAAACAAAAAAACAAAAAAAACAACTTACAATGCCATTGGACATAAGGTGGTGCCAGTGCAGCTTTCTGCCACTGTGATTCTTCTTGTAAAAGTCTTCAACTTCAGGAATAAGGTCCTCCAGCTCAGTGGGAAGTGAAACAAAGACCTTCTCTGAGCTGCGTGACCAGGCCCCAGCATTCAGTATCTTTATATTTACGGAGTCAGCTGCACCACAAGACACAACAACATGAGAACCAGCCTTGTTTGAGCTTAGACATGATCACAGATTAAAATCACATGCTTTAAAGTCACCTGGTAAAGCAAGCTTATTGTGTTTATGCATCTCCTTGAAGACCTGATTTAGATCCTCTGAGACTTTGATGTCTTGGAACATTCTAGCTAGCTTGTTGACATAATCGGCCGGCATACCTACTTCCTACAGAATGAAAGTAAAAACATTTTAAAATAAAACCTAATAATGAGAACCTGATAAAGCCCAACTGACCCATTATGATTAAGTCAAATAAGGATAGCAGCATTTTCCTATCCCTGTCTTTACCCTGAGCCATTCGACCATGTTTTCCTCAATCTCGCTGTCAGCTGAGATGTCCAGGATCAGCCTCCTGGTCAGGTGGGCTTTATGGTACCTCATAAACACGTCCTTATTCTGGACATATTTTAGCACCAGCAACTACAAAAGAAAACACAGGTTTAAGTGTGACTTCCACAGGAAAGAGATGCTTTTATTATGTAGGAGCTCAACATGCTTTTAGAGGCACTTACCACTTCTTTTAACTTCAGCTCAATCTCCTCAGAGGTGAGCTTCTTACTGAGTGGCGTCTTCCTCAGCAGCATGTCACAGTAGTTGGCTAGCAGCTCTGGACACTTGGACTCGGGTTGTGTTTTGAGGCCCACTCTGTATACAAGTATAGAGCTGAATTACTAAACAAACATCTTAACTTATGGAAGAAGCAAGTGAGCTGTACAGAGAGTTCAAAATGGACTCAAGAAGGGACCAGAACAGGAAACGCATAGCTGCTTTTGCTCACTCACCCTTTTTGTTTCATAGGTAGCTCCAACTTAAATATTGTGGCATCATTCACAACCGCTTTGTATGCCTAGAAAAAATGAACAAGATGTTACATAATCAGCTTCCAGTAGTTTTTAATGCATTTTTTTTTTTTATGATGTAATAAAATGATCACAATTATAGGAGTTAGTATAAAACAGCCTGCAGTTGGGTCGGGAGATAGCTAAAAATAATTATAACAGCAGACTTTTAGTTCAATCATTTTAGTTCAATTTTAGTACTTAGTTATACATTCTGTAATAACAAAATGCCTCATAAATAAAAGCTTTTATAATACAGCATACATTTGTCTTGCTTTTCATACGTGATCACTAATCTTCGGTAATAAATTTATAGCCTACACCAATCACCGTTTCATAATGCAGAGTATGAAGTATGACTAAATGCAAGTAAAATGAAAACATTTCTGTACTATTTGCCTCGCACAACCTGTTCCAAAATGAGCAATATCATTGTCTGTTAAGGATTAGCACTGACTACATGTTAGACATCAATCAGCATCATCCTGTCACCTAGCCCTAGTCTGCAGTAATGAGTCATAGTGTAATTATTATTCTCATTAAACTGTAGTAAACGTTTAAGAGAGCCAGCACATTAACACATATGCTGCAGTGTACTCACTTTATCTCTGGCTGTGAGGAATCGAGGATCATCCTGGAATGCCTCCTTCACAAGTTTACTAAAGCGGTTGAACAGAGTGAGAAGCTGCTCCACATACTTCTCAGAGTCCTGAACACAGAAATATTACATCAGCATTTTATTTTTGATTTTTTTTTATCGTGTCATTCATTTCAGACCATAATAATAAAAGTAGTCAGCACCAAGTCAATGTATATTATATGGCCAAAAGTATGAGGACACCTGACCATCACACTCGGGTGGTTCTTCCCCAAACTGTTGCCACAAAGTTGGAAGCACACAATTGTATAGGAT